>BHFT01066763.1:0-14317 GCA_004320025.1 Laticauda laticaudata | reverse complement strand
CTTGGCCAATAAAGAATTCTATTCTATTCTATTCTATTCTATTCTATTCTGTTCTGTTCTGTTCTGTTCTATTCTAATTTCTACTCTATTCTATTATATTCTATGATGGAACAGCACATTAACACAGCACCTTGAACTGTAGATGGTCAGAGAGAGTTCTGTTTCTAGCATAAAAAAAAAATAAAACAGGTGTCACTTTTGATCTCCTATCAGGAAGTGATTCCCTGAAATCTCAGCAAATTGCTAGCTATCAGTATAGCTAGTCACTTATGACCACAATTGAGCCCCCAAAATGTATGTTGTTAAGTGAGGCATTTGTTAAGTGCTTTTTGCCCCATTTTATGACCTGTCTAGTCACAGTGTGGATAAGTGAATCATTGCTGTTGTTGAGTTAGTAACATGGTTGTTAAGTGAATCTGGCTTTCCCGTGCACTTTGCTTGTCAGAAGGTTTCAAAATGGACATTGCAACAGTCATAAATATGAGTCAGTTGCCAAGCATCTGAATTTGGATCATGTGACTAGGGATGCTGCAATAGTTGTAAGTGTGAAGAACGGTCATAAGTCGCTTTTTTCAGTGAAGTTGTAACTTTGAACAATCCCTAAATGAACTGTTGTAAGTGGAAGACAATTGTTTTATTTCCTTCTTTGTCTTTCCTGCATATAGTGAATTTGATTGGAGCAAGATTGTCACAGCCCACTTGCCAGAGTCCTACAAAAGCAACACACCCAAGGAGCAGTTGCTTCTTCAGGTGGCAGATAATTTCCATCGGCAGTACGCACACCTTTGCCCGGACCGTGTGCCCCTCTTCCTTCACCCAATCAATGAATGTGGCATGGAAGTAAGTCAGACAAAGAGCTCTAGAAAGGAAGTTCCAAGTTGCCCAAGAATCTTACTAAAGCCTCAGTAAGACCACACCTAGAATGCTGCATCCAGTTTTGGTCACCACAGTATGTTGAGACTGTAGAAAAAGTGCAGAGAAGAGCAACCAGAATGATTAGGGGACTGGAGGCTAAAATATACGAAATAGCTATTCAACCAGTCGATAATGGCCAATTTTCCCTCTTGACTGAAGTACAAGCAGCTTCTTTCTTTTCTGTCCATAATTTTTCCTTATCACTCATTTTCTTAGAGACCAATTAGAGATGACACCAGAATTATATTTGGGAAGTATGGAAGGCACACCCATTTTGAGGGAAACCACTACCCAGGACTCACAATTCAGCTATTTTCAAAGCTGTTACTTCCAGTGATGGCTTTCCAAATTGTTTCCTACTGGTTCCTTCACTCTGCTAAACAAATGTTTCCCCCAACACTGTCCAACTATTTACAAAGCCTGCACTATTATAACTATTAATCTTCTCATTGCTCCCTATCACCCATCCCCTCCCACTTGTATGATTGTATGACCATAACTTTGTCGCTTGTGTCCTTACGATTTATATTGACTGCTTCCTAGTATTATTTGATTGCTTATTGTACCCTATAACTATCATTAAGTGTTGGACGTGATGATTCTTGACTCTTGACGAATATATCTTTTCTTTTTATGTACACTGAGAGTTATTTGCACCAAGACAAATTCCATGTGTCTCCAATCATACTTGGCCAATCTATTCTATTCTGTTCTGTTCTGTTCTGTTCTATTCTACTCTGATTTCTATACTATTCTAATTTCTATTCTATTTTATTCTAATTTCTATTCTATTTTAATTCCTATTGTATTCTGTTCTAAATTCTATTTATTCTATTTTAATTTCTATTCTAATTTTTATTCTATTCTATCCTATCCTATCCTATCCTATTCTATTCTTTCTATGCATGCACTCTTTGCATACATGTGGAGGACTCAAAGACCAACCATTGTCAATGCTGGTAAGCTGTGCTGTTTTTTAGCTCAGCCTAGGCACGGAAATCCACTCTGCAGCTAAGCTAAAAAAACAAGGGAATATAGGAGAGGTAAAGGCAGGGGCATGTGGGCAGGGCCAGCCAGAGGTGGTATTTGCCGGTTCTCCGACTGAACACCACCTCTGGTTACTTCCCCATCTCTCTGTGACAAGGTAAAAAAAAAAAAAAGCTGCTCAATCAGCTTTTAACAAAATAGGAGAGAAAACTTCCACAACCATCTTGTTAAAAATACAGAGGATTTTTATGAAGCAGATCCGAGTTTCCAAGAATTCTCTCAGGTGGTTTTCCCGGGAAATTGCAAGGGAGACAAAAAATAGTATGTTTATAACAAATATCACAATCTGTCACTGCTTGTCCTCCACAATTCTAATTTGTAAAGTTCTCTTCGATGGTGTTTTTTTTTAAAGTGGAATGTTGTTGAATCTTTGAAAGGAAAACTTTTATATTTGCTTATCTGTTGGCAAAGCGAGTGACCTCCCAGCTGCAAAATTATAAGTGTAAAAGTTGACCACAAAGTTCCTCTCTGGCATTATCTGATCAGGATAAGCATACAATCTGTTTATTCCTTCCTGGGATGAACTTCTGCATGTCATTTGCAAAATCTTCTCATCGTAGAGCGAGCAAACAGGAAACAGCAGCTGGCAAACCTGTTTTTAAAAGTATAACTTTTACACATCGTGAGTTGTTTTTTAAATAAGCTCAATTATTTTGCAGAGTAGCTACAGTAGAATGTTATACCAACCTACAAAGACAGATTTTCCCTGAGCTTGCTTGTCTAGAAACTCACAGGAAATTAACAAGTTAAAACAGACTTTTAAAAATCTTTTTTTTAAATGGCAGAGCGTGTGATCAGATTTGTGAGATGATAAATGGTTAATGCAATCCATTTTGAAAAACTGAAGATTCAAAAAAAACCCACTAATTTTACCAAACCTTTTTTTCAGGGTTTGGTTGGTGTTTTGGAAGAATTTATTTTTTTAGCCATGAAGAGCCATAGGCTTTGTGTGAATGCTTTGCTTATGTGTTTTGATGCTTAATATGGAAATGCTAGAGCCCTTTACCACACCTTTATTATTTTTATAAATAACTCTAGGTGCAAACACACACAATACTCCTTCTTCCTCTATATTCCCCACAACCCTGTGAGGTGGGTTGGGTTGAGGGAGAAGGACTTGACTTAAAGTCACCCATCTGGATTTCGTGCTTGAGGTGGGACTAGAACTCCCAATCTGATGATTGGTTCATAGTCACCCAGCTGACTTTCATGCTTAAGAAAGGACTAGAACTCACTGTCACCTGGTGACTGGCCCAAAGTTCCCCAGCCAACTTTCAAGGCTAAGATGGACTAGAACTCACTGTCTCCTGGTGATTGGCTCAAAATCCCCAAGCTGGCTTTCATCCTAAGGCAGCTCTTAAAGTCACAATCCCCTGATTTCTAGCCTTCACCTCTGGACCAAATTGGCTTTTTGAGTTCAAATCTCAACTTGGTTGACATGGGATTGAATTTCTGATGAGTGTAAAGTCCTGATTGGTTGATTTATATTTTTTCTTTGTTTGTAAAAGTAACCCACTGGCTTTTGTGTTGCAGAAATTTGTAAGCACAACGGTTCGGCCAACTCTGCTCCCTTACTCAGAGTTATACAACTGGGATAGTGCTGCTCGTTTTGTTTCTGATTATCTCAACATGGAGCCTCTTCCTTCTCCACTTGCGCCGGTAAGAAATAGGACCTGCATGGGTGATCTGAAGGTTCCATGGTGGGGGAGCTGATGCAAAGAAGGACTCAAAACCATGTAGATGTGGTGCTAAAGGTGGCCTAAAGCAGGCTCCCTTGTCAGTGTTTCCTAACCCCTGGTCCAAGATCCTTCACACATGCTATCACAAATACAGTGCGAAGATTTGAAAGACCAGGTTAAGGACATTGTCTTGGAGAAGGTCCATCTATGTGGTTGCTACAAGTTGACACTGACTTTATGTCCCAAAGATGCTTTTTCAAAAAGCAACTTGACTTTCTTGGTTTTTCTTTGAAGATGTTTTACTTCTCATCCAAGAAGCTTCTTCCATTCTTTCATTTTCTACCATTCAGTCAGAACTGAACAAGCTTCTTGGATGAGAAAGTGAAACGTCTTCAAAGAAAAACCAGAAAGTCCAGTTGCATCTTGAAAAAGCATCTTTGAGACAACCATGACCAGGAGGACTGAGAATCTCCATAGACACTGAATTCATGGCATATAATCAGTCGGTCAGTCATGATTAACTGATACATTTTGCATACTTGTTCGTTTAATTTTTTGTTGTACATCCCATGAGCCAAAGCTGTGTCTTTATTGAACAAAATAAACCATGGGTGGAAACAATATACCAAAATAGGTATGGAAGCATGGAGTTACAAAACGTTCACAGTGAAATCAGCAGTAATTAATAATAAAAATGCAGAGAATTGAAGTTGCAGCAAAAAGTTTAAAAATCACAGCAGGTTCAAGGATGTGTGTCTTCTCTCTCCAGCCCTGTTACTTATGTTCACCAACAACCATCTTGAGGTACCAGCGAGGAAACTGCTTTGATTTTAGTGTCCTTTTATGCTCTCTGCTAATTGGGGCAGGCTATGATGCCTACTGCGTGAACGGCTATGCCACCAAGGACATTTGCATGATGGATGAGTCCACGGAAGAGTGCCCACTCTTACAGAAGCCAGAAGAGGTGAGAAACAGGACTTGAGTGGGATCCAGAGCCAGTTTGGCCTACTGGTTAATGCGCCACGCTAGAAACCAGGAGATGGTGAGTTCTAGTCCTGCCTTAAGCACAAATGCAAGCTGGCTATCTTTGGGCCGATTGCCAGGACACAGTGAGTCCTAGTCCCACCTTAGGCATGAAAGTTGGCTGGGTGATTTTGAACCAATCGCTAGGAGACTGGGAGTTCTAGTCCCAGCTTAGGCATGAAAACCGGCTGGTGATTTTGGGCCGATCATTAGGAGGTAGTGAGTTCTAGTCCCATTTTAGGCATTAAAATCAGCTGGGTGACAATCACTAGAAGATTGTGAGTTCTAGTCCCGTCTTAGGCATGAAAGCAAGCTGGGTGACTTTGGGCTGATCATCAGGAGATGGTGAGTTCTAATCTTGCCTTCGGCAGGAAAGTTGGCTGGGTGACTTTGGACCAATTACCAAGAGACAGTATGTTCTATGCCGTCTTAGGCATGAAAGCTGGGCCAATTCCTCTCTCTCAGCCCAACTCATCTCACAGGGCTGTTGTTGTGGGAAAAATAAACAGAAGAAGGAATATTAGGTATGTTCACTGCCTTGGTTTACTAATCAGAAAAAAACAAAGTGGGATTAATAAAATCTAACAAACAAAAATAAAATAAATAATTTGAAGTTGCTACAAAGATGAGAGAGACAGTTAAGACTGATTTTGTACTTCAGTTTTAAATCTCCCCCAAATCAGGAGTAGTCTAGTAGCTTCTTTTCAGACAAACACATTTTATTAAAAGGAAATAACTTGTATGAGCTCATTTTGTCTGATGCATGAAGTGCTAAAACAATGTTTCTCCAACCTGGGGATTTTAAGATATGTAATTCCTAAAACAGCACAGCTTGCTGGGGAATTCTGGGAATTGAAGTCCTCATATCTTAAAGTTCCCAAAATTGAGAAACATTGGGCTAAATATAGGCAGTCCTTGACTTACAATCGTTCATTTAGTGACAGTTCAAAGTCACAATAGCATTGAAAAAAATATCACTTTTCACACAATCGTTGCAATATCTCCATGATCATGTGATCAAAATTCAGAGGCTTGGCAACTGACTCGTATTTACGACGGTTGCAGCATCCCAGGGTCTTGGCTTATTTGCATTTTCAAAAAAGTTTTGTTTAGCTCCCCTAATTTTTTTGTGCAATTTCTTCTTTTTCCATTAATCCCATTTTATGTTTAATTATATCTATTTGATTTTTAAGATTTTTATGCTGTGGGTTTCGTTGTAGTTCCTTCTCTAGTTTCTCAGGGTCTTCTTCTGAAATCTGTTGCATTTTTTCTTTTTTAAATATTCCTTCTGGTATAGGTTATAGTTACATCTCTGGTATATTTATATATATATCGGTCTGATCTAAGTATAGTATAGTATATAAAATCATACATTGCAATGTCCTACCTGTCAATGAATACTTCAGCTTCAACCATAACAATACAAGAGCAAACAATAGATACAAACTCAAGGTTAATCTTACCAAACTTGATTGTTGGCAATACGACTTCAGCCACAGAATGGTCAATGTCTGGAATCCTCTACCTGACTCTGTGGTTTCTTCCCCAAACCCCAAAAACTTCAACCTCAGACTGTCTACTATTGACTTCACTCCTTTCCCAAGAGGTCTGTAGGGGGCCTGCATAAGCGCACCAATGTGCCTCCCATCCCTGTCCTATTGTTTCTTTTATTTTTCTTGAATGGTATCCATGTATTCATAACTATGTTTTTACTTATACTTATTATTTTGTAAGCAATTCACAAAAATAAATACATAAATAAATTAATTTTTTTTAAATACACCTTCATAGTATCTCACACATTTCGTAATAAGGTTGCCTCTGATTTATTTTCTTTGAAGAAGAAAGCCAATTTTTTTCTCTATGTTGTTAATGAATTCCTTTTCTTTCAAAATTGAATTATTCAGAGTCTCTCTCTTGACCTTTTCTTTTTGCAACCTTCTGACAAGCACAGTCAATGGGAAAGCCAGATCCACTTAACAACATGTGACTAACTTAACAACTGCAGTGATTAATTTAACAACTATGGCAAGAAAGGTTGTACAGTGGGCGAAACTCAACAATTGTCTTACTTAGCAATGGAAGTTTTGAGTTCACTTGCAGTCTTAAGTTGTGGACTCCCTGAGTTCGATTCCTGATTTCAACTTTGTAATTTCAACCTTGCAGCTCACCAAAGCTTCTGTCTTTTCCAGGTATTGGTTTGTTGGGAAGGGGTCCTAATAGATTCTACCTATTTTGGGACTACCTGTTCTGACCCACGTCCTTTTCCAACAAATCAAACACAATCCAAAAGGAACAGAAACCTTGTAATGCTTTTACAAAGTAATTAGCTGTGATAAGCACAAGTCTTGCCAAACTGTGCAAGACTTGCTAGAAGATAACAGACAAGAAATAATTTGCAAAATAAGAATCTTCAGATACAAACTCAGGATACTAGAATGTCCACGAGGCTGAGTTTCAAAATGTCTTTGCCTTCTGCAAAATATGTTCTCTTCACAGCTGGCTTTTATCTTCTTGAAGGAGGGGCCATTACCTTGCAGCCTTACTCCAAAGTCACTCTTGCTGCTGCAGCTGCTCTTTCCTGCGAGCAGCCCTGCACGCACGCTTTGCACTTGGCACAGGCTCCTCGGGAACCTCCTCATCGCTGCTGTCAGCCCCCACAATCTCTGAAGGCAGCAGTTCACTCCCCAATGGTCCTAGCCCCTCATCTGAGTCCTCGCTCTCCTCAGCCATCTGCATCTCCTGCTGGCTGACCACAACGCTACCATTGATTAATGTGATTCTCTCTTACAATTATTATTGACCCACTGCCCTCAAACGCCTGTTTTCAAGAGTGGAGGTGCAGCAAAAGTGCAGTGGGTTCAACCTCATTTGGAAATCACAGAAAAACCCACAGAATTCCCTCCCTTCCCCCAAACAACCCAAGAAGAAACAGGAACTCCCAGCCCTGCGTGCAAACTTTCTGCATTATTCCCCAGCCATGGTCACACCTTTCCTTTCTTCAAAAGTTAATTTCCACCCCTACCTCAAAATTGTCCCCACAAGTCATTTTGGGATGTTTACATCCACTGCCTGCAAAGCCCTTGAGAGGGCAGCATCCTTTTGATTTGTAAAAGAAAGATAATGTCGTTTTTCTTTTCAAAGTGCACATTGTGATTGAAGAATATCACTCAGGATATTTTATAGTAATTTTTTTATTGTTGTATAATTTAGATAATGCTTGGTATTGTTTTGACACAGTGGTCTTTGATTAATACAATGTGACGCAATTAATGAATACAACCAGTTAATTAAAGGTTATCCACACATTAATTTTAGATAATATATATCAGTGTTTCTCAACTCTGACAAGTTGAAGATGTGTGGACTTCCTGCGACTTGAAGTCCACACATCTTCAATTGTTAAGTTTGAGAAAGAAAGGAAGGAAGAAAGAAAGCAGGGAGGGAGGAAGGAAAGAAGGAAAGAAGGGAGGGATGGAGGGAAGGAGGAATTATTGTTGGAAACCAGCAAAACATTTAGTGAATTGCAGTCACATGACCACAGAACACCATCATGAATTGTGAACTAGCCTGCCTAACATATGGTCATGAGCCTGTGGGAGACTGGCCCATCCAAGCATGCTAGGCATGTTTTATGGGTTCTAAAGCACCCATTCCCTGGCCATTGTAACATTGAAAATGACAGGTTCTTAAGTAAAGACTACTTGTACAAATGTAGAAAAAGAATACACTCAGTGACCAAGTCCAAGAGGTTTGGCCAATCCCTCTGCTGTCCCTGAGATGATGACCAGGAGTAGAATATGCCACATCCTTCCTTTTGTGCAATTAAAAAGTATTTGGGCTTCACCAGTAGTCTCCTGGCCATAAGCAGACTTTTTGGGTGAGGGTAAATAATTTACAAAGATTGGATTAAAAAGAGGGATTGTTCTTGGCCCCAGGTCCAAATTGAAGAAAAGAAGGAGAAGGCTAAGAAATACGCCATCAAGCCCCCACGTGACCTGCGGAGCAAGTATGAATTACGCCAGGAAGAGAAGCAACAGGCTAAAGAACAGGCTGCAGAAGAGAAGAAACAGAAGGAGGAAGAAGAGAAGAAAGCCGTACGTAGTTTAGAAGAGACTTGTGGGTCTGGGTTGGCTGACTTGAGTGTGGTAGGAAGGCATCCAGAGACAGGTGACAGCTCAGCCCTGGAGAAATGTGGTTAGAAGCATTGCAGATCATTCAGAGATATATATCCGGCAGGGGTGGGCTGCTACCAGTTCGCACTGGTTTGGGAGAACTGGTTGTTGATTTTACATCTGGTTTACTGAACTGGTAGTTGCAACAACTGGCTGGCCCCATCCATCCCTCTCCTCCCAGGAGTATCCATGTTGCCTGTTTTGGATCCCAAGTAAATGCAGGACCTGCTCAAAGGCTGAGGGAGGGCAAAAAACGAGCCTCACGGAAGCTCCAGAAGGCCAGAAATAGATCCATTTCTGGCCTCCAGAGAGCCTCTGGAGCCGGGGGAGGCCATTTTTGCCTTCCCGGAGGTTCGAGGAAAGCCTCCAGAGTCTGCGAAGGGTGAAAAACAGGCCTCCCGGAAGTTCTGGAAGGATGGAAATGGCCCCATTTCTGGCCTACAGAGGCTTCTGGAGCCTGGGGAGGCCATTTTCACCCTCCTGGAGGCTCAAGGAAAGCCTCCAGAGCCCGGGAGGATGGAAATGCCTCACCCCCACCATGGTGCAGGAGGCCAAGTAGGCCACGCCCACCATGGTCATACTCACTCAGCAACTGGGCAGAAAATCAGCTGCTAAATTTTTTGAAGCCCACCCCAGATACCTGGATGACATCACTAGCCACAAGGTTGGGAAATTCCTTTTTCAGTTGCTTTGGTTCTGTCTTTACCCCATATTAATACTAATAAGACCTTCCTGTAGACCTGCTACCTCAACCGTAGCCAGCTTCAAGGAGTTTAACATTTGGACACCTTTGCCCAAAGATTTGTGGTACTTTTTTAAAGTATTTTCTAAGATTTTATGATATCTCTTACTGGAGAAATTTATAATTTTGCAAGATCATATGAAATATCAGGATTTCCATGGGATTTTGCTGGAATCCATGAGAGTTTGACCAGTTAATTTTAAAATACTGATCCAGGCCACTAAAGATGACATGAATCATGCAGGTCTATGACAATTTACCACAGCCAACTCACCATGGCCAATTCACTATGGCCAACCTGCTGCGATCAACTCACTGTGGGAAAAGAGTTACACTAATATCAAAGAAATGGTGGGTTAGTATCATTAAAGAAAGGATGAATTCACTGCTTGCAACTTTCTGGGAGATCTGCCCCACCCTTTCTCTTTCTCTCTCCCTCCCTCCCTCATCTCCTTCCTTCCTTCCTTCCTTCCCTCCTTCCTTCCCTCCCCCCTCTCCCTCCCATCCACCCTCTCTCTACAATGTAAAAAAAAATATTGAGACTCCAGAAATAGTGCAGAGAAGAGAGCAAACAGGATAATTAGGGACTGGGGGCTAAAACGTATGATGAACGGTTGCAGGAACCGGGCATGGCTAGTCTAGTGAAGAGAAGGACCAGGGGAGACATGAGAGCATCTTCCAGTATTTGAAGGGTTGCCACAGTGAGGAGGAAGAGGTCAAGCTATTGTCCAAGGCACCTGAAGGCCAGACAGGGAATAATGGATAGAAACTGATCAAGGAGAGATTCAACCTGGAAATAAGGAGGAATTTTGTGACAGTGAGAACAATCAGCCGATGGAACAGAAGTTTCCTTCGGAAGTTGTGGGACCTTCATCACTGGAGGCTTTCAAGAAGAGATTGGACTACCATCTGTCAGAAATGGTGGAGGGTCTCCTACTAGGGCTGGGGGAGGGGTTGGACTAGATGACCTACAAGATCCCTTCCAACTCTGTTAATCTGTTCATTTCTCTCTCTCTCTGTGCTGCAGCTGGAAGAGAAGCCAATAGTGGACCGTCTGCAGGGACTCCGTGTCCATGCCTGGGTGCTCATTCTCTCCGGCAAGCGGGAAGTGCCTGAAAGTTTTTTCATTGATCCTTTCACTGGGAAAAGCTACAGCACTGTTGATGATCACTTCCTGGGTATTGAGAGTCTGTGGAACCATCGGAATTATTGGATCAACATGCAGGATTGCTGGAATGGTTGCAGGGTGAGAGTCTGAGTGGGCCTTCCTTACTCGGAAGAATCTCAAGTTTCTTTTTTAATTAAAAGTCAATGAACCTAGAACACAGAATCCTCAAGCTAGAAGAAACCTTGGAGGTCTTCTAGTCCAACTTGGAGGTCTTCTAGTCCTGCTTAAGGTAGGAGACTATCTGAAGAATAATTTGACGTTCCAACTTGAGCTGGGGTTGAGCAAGAATAAATAAAAGTGACATCTAGACAGCTGTGAGGAAAAGGGAAATATTCACTCCCCAAAGCAAAGAGCTCTGCTTTGCAGAGAAAATAGGTACAAGAGATATTATTTTACAGGGGAGCTTGTCCTGGTTGTGGAAATGTGTGCGTTGCTGATTCTAGGATGACACTTGAGGGGAGCATGGGTATATGCAGACCCCGAGAAGGGGGTTGATTAAATCAAGTGATGCGGGTCGAGTCTCTTCGTTTGAACTGTGAGCATTACAATTGCTTTTGCATTGTGTTAATTGAGTTTTGTGTGTTTGCTTGTGTGTGTTTGCAAATTGAAATAAGCGTTGAATTATTTTTGATGATTGTGTAGTTTTAAAGGATTTTGGAGGCTGTAAATGAGTAACTTTGGGGAGACCTGAGTCAGTTAACATAAGATTCCCTCTATAATATTTCTAAACACAGTTTATTCTGTAAAATTTATAAATTCTTCCCACAAGATCCTATACCATTCTGGATAAACAGCTGTCCAGTCTCTTCTGTTCATCTCCATCTCTGGTGATGGAGCAGCTATAGCTTCTGGAGGCTTGCTGTTCAACGGATTAATTGTTCTCGCTATCAGGAAATTTCTCCTCAGTTCCAGAAAGGATCTCTCTATGACCAGGTTCCACGCCTTACTTCTTGTCCTGCCCTTCAACAATTAATTATTAATTTTATTAGTAATTTAATAATTAGGTTAACAATTTCATAATTTGATGGCATATTAATATAGTGATATTATTGAAAATTACAACTGCAGCAATAAAAACTAATGCAAACTGACAAATTAAAAGATTAAAATAAGATAGTGCAGAACAGAAAGAAAGTGGAAAAAATATAGTAAAGAAAAGAAATAGTAACTTCCCCTTCATTGCAATAAGCATAAATATTTTTTTAACTTGTCACATTTTCTTAAAATACAAATACGTCCCATATCTCATTTCTTATCTATAAACAAATCCATAAAGCATATACATTTCAGTCGTGATATCAGCAAAATCCATAAAGGATTACCAAGAATAACACTATTTTTTTTTTAGCCAGGCCATTCTCTTGATCTGTTATTTGCATCTCTTTCAATTATTAAGATAGCAGCCAGTTACTTTTGTATGTCCATTTTACAGCAAATCTTTTTCTATGTCAGTGTATATAGCCTGTCATTTTTAAATTTACTTTCAAGTCAGTCTTGAATTTATCAGATAAAACTTGTTCCTCTTCCATAATATTTTTTGAACAGATAAAACTTGTTCCTCTTCCATAATATTTTTTGAACAGAGTACATCTATCAAAACAGACACTTTTAAAATTAACTCTGGGTCCACTATTCAATATGTCCAATGTTAAATTTTTTTGCTTCATTCTGTAACTGTAAATTGAGTTTGAGCAGTCTTTTTAAATTATAATCTTTAGTTCCCTCTAGTGTCCAATTTTTAAGTCTTATTCTACTGTTCTTTTTAAAAAAAATTAAGAAGGAAAGCAAATTCCCATGAGAAAGATTCTGTTTAAAGGCCCTGTCACACTGCCCAACGGATGCAAAACGTTTGTAAAAAGGACACAGCAGACGAGAAAAATGTTCCATCCGTTGTTATCCGCTCTCAAAAGGGGCAAAAAATTGCATAACCAGAGCGGATAACACGGAAAGGAACGGACGCGGGGAGGACACAGAGCGGATGGAAAGCGGATGCGGAACGGAAGCCTAGCGGATGGGAGTGGATAGGTCCCCTCTGCGAACGTTTTTTCCGTTTTAAATGCTTTCTTTGCGTGCTGCATCCGCTTTCATCCTTTCTCCGTCCGTGCTACTAACGCTGCGCATCCGTTCCGCGTCCGTTCCGCTTCCTCCCTGCGTCCGTTTACCGCTGGAACGGATGCGAGTTGCGCGGATGCGCAGCGGATGCCTAGCGGATGCCTAGCGGATGCCTAGCGGATATAGCGGATGTGTAACGGATGACAACGGATACAGAACGGATGTCCCCCGTATGCCTAGCGGATGCTGAACAGACGTGTCGGATACATTTTCTGCTCAAAAGTTTTGAGCAGCTCAAAACCTTCTGAGCAGATGAAATGTCAATAGACGGATGCTGGACGGATAGAGAGGAAGCAAAATGGAGGCATTGAGTACAGAACGGAAGCATCGCGTTAACCACTAGATGGCAAGTGTTTTTCTCCGTTTTACATCCTCTTTCCATCTGTTGCTGCAGTGTGACATGGGCTTAAATAATTCCAAAATCTTATGTCATATTTACCTGGATATTTAGTCCATTTATAATTTTTTTAAAATCAAAGTTTTCATCACCTTTTTGCCATTCATTGCAGAATTCTTTTATTAAGTTCTTAGACTTGTAGTTAAAACTTTCCCTTGCTAAGGATTGAAGGAAACTCATCCAGTGCTGTAAAATCTTTTGATCCAGAAGTTTCAAACAGCTGGAAAGCACTTAATAATCTAATTCCAAAAGTGAATGGAAAATGAAGTAAGCAGATGTAATTTCCTTTCAACAACACCAACTATCGTTTGAACAGGCTGCATTTTCCCTCATCTCCCAAAGCATTAAACCCCCAAGAGATTGATACAGGAGAATAATTGTAGCTCAGGTTTCCAATGAGGGGTCCTTGGGGCTCACTGAGCTTGGAGAACACCAATGACTCCCACCACCTCCAGAGACCACTGTGTTACGGTCTCTTCATGAAGAGCAACTGTCTGGAGTACTTGTGGGTCATCTCAAGTCCTCTCCTTGCCTGGAGAGCAATCCCAAAGAGCTGGTCTACTCACCAGCTTCTCATTCTTCCATAATTGGCTTTGCTTTTTTTTTTCATGGCGCTGTCTTCAATTTGTCATTTCTTCCCCAAAAATCAGGAATCTCAAGCCCCCACGCTTAGAATATTTCACCTAGTTTTGGTCACCACAATATTAAAAAAAAGATGCTGAGACTCTGGAAAGAGTGCAGAGAAGAGCAACCAAGATGATTAAGGGGCTGGAGGCTAAAACATATGATGAACGGCTGCAGGAACTGATCATGGCTGATCTAGTGAAGGGAGGGACCAGGGGAGGCATGGGAGCAGGAGAAACTTCCAAATAGTGACAATAATTAACTACTGGAACAGCTTGCCCCCCAGAAGTTGTCGTTACTGGAGATTTTTAAGAAGAGACTGGATAGTCACTTGTCTGAAATATAGTATAGGGTCTCCTGCTTGAGCAAGAGGCTGGATTATAGGTCCAAGGTCCCTTCCAGCTCTATTCTGATAGATAGATAGATAGATAGATA
>BHFT01066759.1:0-22987 GCA_004320025.1 Laticauda laticaudata | reverse complement strand
GTTTTGAGCAGCTCAAAACTTTTTGAGCGGATGAAATGTCAGTTGACAGATGCTGGACGGATAGAGAGGAAGAAAAACGGAGGCAGTGAGTACAGAACGGAAATATAGCATTAACCAATGGATGGCAAGTGTTTTTCTCCATTTTACATCCTCTTTCCATCCATTGGTGTAGTGTGACAGTGGCTTTAGTGCAAAATAGAAGATTGATGCTTCTGTAAACAAAACAGGACTAAGCTTTGATTTTAAGGGGCTGGTTGCAGAGGTGGTATTCAATAGGTCTAACCATTTCTGGAAAACTGGTAGTGGAAATTTTGAGTAGTTCAGAGACCCGGCAAATACCACCTCTGACTGGCCCTGCCCCATCTATTTGCTCCCTTCCAAGTCCTAGCTGATTGGCTGCATCTTCTTTTGTTGTCCTGCACAGGAAAACAGAGCTGAAAAGCAGGTTAGTAGGGTGGGAAGGGAATGGGGATTTTGCAGTATCCTTCCCCTGCCATGCCCACCAAGCCACATTCACAGAACCAGTAGTAAAATGTTTTGAATCAACCACTGGGCGATTTATGACAGTTGGGCCTATCATCAATTAATTAGCAATTTAATGGCATTGCTGAACAGATTACAGATTACTTGCTTTGGTATAAACTACCTTCCTATGTATTTATAGACCAGGCAAGATGAAGCTACTCATTCTACACAAAGTTTCAGAGAAGACATTTTCTCTGCTTTACAGTACCCTGGATTTTTATTTCCAAAGCACTCATTTTGCCTCTGATTTACAAACTTATGCTTGTAAAGTTGTTATTCAGTAATAAAGTCATGTCCAACTCTTTGTAATCCCATGGACCATTGCACACCAGGCTCATCTGTTCTCCACTGCCTCTTGGACTTTGGAAAGTATAGTCCTATGCTTTCCATTCTTTGCAAATTTTGTACCTGAACCTGATGAATTGCCCTTTTCATCATTGTGATTATTTACAGTATTAGAAAAAAAATGCTGACTTTTTAAAACTTAGAGATGGCCAGAGAATATTATGTTGTGTTCTATCTCAAAATAAATAAAAAAATGAGTCTTATAAACTTCCTTACATTTTCAAATATTTCATTATTTAGCAGACCACTTAAATTTAAGATGACCAATTCCTGCATGTTTCCGGCACCAGTGGGTACCTTATCACTAGTGGGTACTGTAAAATATAAACCTTATATTCTATCATAGTCTTTATTAAATAAAAACCTTTACAAATATGCTGAATTTCTGGGCAATCGTTACTACAATGCAAAACATATTAATATAATGCAAGGTATCAGTTAATATAGGAAAAGAAGTCCTATTTCCTTGAGGAAGTTGATTGAGTTGCTTTAAACTAGCTGTTTCTCTCACTTTAATTTTCCTCACAGACTTAATATCATAGAGAACTTCAAAGACAGAATTATGAATTCCTAGGGTGGGATACAAAATAAACACAGTCACAAAAAACAAGTGAAGCCCCTTTTATTCCTTCATTTTTCTTCCAAGCTCCAAATATCCTTGACTGGAGACAAAAAAAATCCTACGCAAGCAGTTACAAGAAGGAGGAAATGCTGTTTAAATTATACAGAGTAAAAAACAACACAAACCAGGCAAGATAAGGGCTTGAAGACTTTCACAGATATCAGAACACATGCTAGGAAGGACACCAAACTCAGAGAGGAACAATAAATTAGAGATATTTCCATGCTTTGTTTCCAGCACTCATACGCATGTCTGTCCTCTTATCCAGTTGTCACAGTTGCAGCCCATGAAGGCCCTCTCCTCCCCAGTAGACCACGTCTCTCCCTTATCCTCTCCTCCCTGCATGCCCTAGGATGGAGAAGGGATGGGTCTGGGTCCTTCTCTGACTGCCCAGCTGGTCTTTGCCCTTTCCCAGCCTCCTCCACACACCCCAGAGCCACACTTCCACTCCTGTCAACCATTCCTCCTCTCCCTCAGAGTCAGCCTCCACCAGGGGTGGGATTCTACCAGTTCTGTCGACTTCTGTAGAACCGGTTGCTATGAAAAGCAGCAAACAGAGAGAATTCATAGAACCGGTTCTATGTCTGCTGCTTTTTTGGCCCACCCACCTGCTTGGTATCACCCAACTGATACAGGGATCTTACCTGACCTTTATTTCCTGCGTTTTCAACTGCTTTGCATGACACAGCTGCGGTTGAAAAAGCAGGAAAAAATTGCTTTTTCCACCACTACACACTTGAACGCAGCGCTGCTCAGCTGTCTGGGCAGCTCAGTAGGTCTCAAATTGCACTCGTGCAACTCGTGCGATATAGAGCAACAGAACTGGTAGTTATACCAGTCAGATCCCATCCCTGGTCCCCAGCAGGCACATGACAAGAATACTATGTATGTTGACTTGAGATCCTATGGGGGAAAATCTGAGTAATGAATAAATAAAAGGATTCAATGTCAAAGTATTCTTATTCAACTAGAACTTAATCATTGATTTTTTTTTTCCATAGAGAATCTTACCTCAGCCAAAAATTTGGCTGTCAACCAGATACAATACAACCTTAAAAATATCACAAAGCTTCCTCCTTTCTTTCTTAAGGAACAAAAATGCTGATCTCTTCCTTGAGCCTTTAGATGATGATTTCTCAGCAGGCCAATCCTCAAAGGTCAATTTAACTGCATAGAGATTTGAGGTCATACAACATACTATCAGGCCTAATCTTTCATTGACTGGAATATAAAACAAACAAACAAGAAATTACAGAGGAAGTTAAATTTGGCATTGAGGGACATCATGTTTGTGCTGACATATCTGGGCTGAAAAAAATCCAGGTGACCATTGGTTGACAGAAAGAGATTCAGACAATTGTGAATTCACTGCTAAAATATGATGCCAATTTGGATTTTTTCCCAGCTCAGGTCTGGAACTATTTACAGCATGGTTGTCCAACCTTTTGACTTGCCTGGGCCACATTGTGTGAAAATTGTCTTGAGCCACATATAAAATATATGTTATATTTAATGTATGTAGATAACAGACTTCCTTTAAAATTTTTCAATCTCGCATTACTAACAGTTCAGAGCAGCACATAATCTACAGGCCACAAGTCAGACATGCCTGACGTAAGTAATACTATGTTACTTTTTAATTGTCCTATTGTTTGTAAACATGTATCCAACCTAGCTTTTTAGCTAGCAGTTTATATAACCACTATTCTATTGCTATATTTGATTTTGCACTAGCTAGAATTAAGAGCCACTGTAAGAAATTTAATTTATTTTCCTAAGAATTCTCAAGGCATAGGCCTACTATCAGGAGTCAGATTTTGATTCATGAGAACCAGGGTGGAGTGTTGAAACTGATATTGGAAGCTGGACTTCCTGTTGCTAATACTGTAAATCCAACTGTGATCTCAATGAAAGGGCTTGCAGCAATCAAAGCAATCACTAAAACATTACTTAAATTGACTGTATTCTGTGTTTGAAATGTCACGTAAGCTCCTTGTAGGTGGCTGCTTTGTATTGTTAACAGCCAGAGGCATGCATGGAGGATGTGAATGGCAAGTTAAATGGAAAAGTAAAAACTGATTAAGTAATTCTGTGATTCTTGGTATGCTGAAGCTCAGATGGGGTTTTATTCCTAACACACAGAGCCACTCTTAATAAGGTAGTTAGAAAGCAAATCAGTAGTGACAGAATTTCAGATTTCAATTGATGTTTCAGAATTCGATAAAGCCGACATTTCAGCTTGGAAAACAAAGTAGCCAATATTTATGAATGTCACAAAATTGCCCTCAAAACACTCACTAGCTCAATTATAATACATTAAAATCTGGTTGGATGCTTAGCAGTTTTAGGAACGAGTTATAAATCTACATTTTTAACTGGAGTGTAACTTTTTATGGATGTGCATTGGAGGTAGGGTTTTGATATATATTCAGAAGATTGTCATGAAAACTGTGTGCAGAAATTTCGGTTCACAAGAAAACTTTTCTTAAATGGTATACGTAGCTATGTACATTAACAGCTGAAAATATATTTTATAGAAAAGTTAGGGTGCAAATTTACCCTCCTCCCATCACACAAATGAACTTAAGGCTAGGTCCCACTGGCCGACGGACGCAAAACGTATGCATAAAGGACACAGTGGATGAGCAAAATTTCGGGGCGTTGGCTCCACCGTTTTCAACTCCGCTCCAAAAAGCTGTGAAAATTTACATAACAGGAACGGAAAAGAATGAAAAGAACTTGGACTGGGTATATCGTAGCAAGGAGATGTAAAACGATGTTCATGAGGAACTCGCGTGATAGAAGCAGATGGGAATGGCGGATGTACACCGTCTCAGAGAGGTGTGGTCGCATGGGGAAATGTGAAGTGGACGACATAGCTGGAGAGGGCGGAGTGCAATAGCAGATGAACGTGGACGTGCAACGACGGGACGACTATGAGGAAACAAAGGATTGCCGCGTCAGACAGTATATATCGATGTGTCATAAGCATCTCATGCGCATCAGGAGGGAGTATTGAATTGGAGCGTCACGCCTGCCGACGGATATCAAGGGATGTGCGAAAAGCATAATATGGCGAGGCAGCATACAGGGAAAGATGTCGCGCCCGACACTATACTCCTTACAGGAACACACGCAGTCGGTTGTCGAGTCCACGCAAGAAGAGGAAGCCCGTGCCTACTTGCTTCAACGCCTGGAAAGGTAAGAAGCCCAGAACCAGCATCCTCCACCTCCGCACTTATGACCCTGAAGCTGCTGCTGCTGCTGGTTTGGACCAGGCCACCAAAGGGCCTCAAGAAGCCCTGCCTGCTCAATGCCGCTGAACGGCCCTGCTGTCTGGAGCCTCTTGAAGTGCCCTGAGAGCCCTTGCAAGAGGAGAAAGAGGCAAGAGAGAGGAAACAGTACAGATCGTTCGAGGAGGGACTGAATGGAGCCTGAGGGATAACGAGTACCTCTGGAAGAAAAGCCACAGTACTCCATTGTGACATGCCCAAGAAGGAAAAGCTGCTAGAGACGACCATGAAGCGAGGAGAGACGGGTAGAGGCTGCTAGAAGTACTTCCCCTGGAGGTGGAAGCACATGCACACCTGCATGGCAAGCTACACGTCAAGCAAATCGGCAGCGGCCGCTGTCAAGCTTACTCGACCAGTGAGATGAGCGTCAGGCAAAGTGCAGTTCTGGAGGGTGACGGATCCGCCACTCGTGAGGAGCAGCCTCTCTGAGCCTCCCTCTCCCTCAGACAGCCACAGGTCAGCCGGTGCCTCTTCCAGCCAGAGCCAGCTAGCCTCTGTCCAGGCAAGGGTTCTTCAAAGGGCACCACAGCAGAGAGCCCCCGCAACAGCTGCAACTTCCTATGGCTGGGCAGACTTTGGAGGATCCGTGGACGATGGACGCCGCTGTCTGTCACAGAAATGGAGCGGAAGAAGTAGCAGCCACTCAGAGGCCAACCCCACCCAGCCCAGCTTCTCAGAGGAATCGAGGCAGAGAGGCAGACTGGTAGGGCCAGGAACCACAAGTGTCGTGTTGGAGACAGGGACCAATGAAGACCAGCACAGAGACTCTCTCTCAGCGGTTCCTACTGGACAGAGAATCTTCCGGTGGCCAGAAGCACCTTTCCTGCAACCTAGTGACGCAGAACCCTGAGTACGTGCCCGAGGCCCAGCACCAGGTGAGTGAAGTCAGAAGATACAGCAACTTCCTGCCAGCCCTCAAGGCCCTCAGCTGAGGCGATCCTACCCAGTCCAGGACTGCTCCTCCACCCCAGGCGATGTCACAACCCCTTCATGGCTTCAACAACCCTCACTACCAAGGATATGATACCCAGGATTCTCCCACAGCAGAAACAGAACTTCCTATCCAGGGCCCAGGTTCATTCAGATGCCACAGATGGCCCCTCTCAACTCCAGCTGCAGACCAGACAGCCCACTACACTCTCGCTTCCTCACCCACATGCCAGAGCCCGCAATGGACAATCTTGTCATATCAGTTATGGGTCCTGCGACATCTCACCTTGATGAAGGCTTTGAACCGTCGACGGACGAGTCATGACTCTGATAGTCCAGAACATAACATCCCCTGTTGCAAGCCCTCGGCCGAGGCTACACCCAATGGTGCCTAGAACAGCACTCAAGCACAGCCTACTCTCCACAGTCCAGCCCGCTTAACAGCTGAGACCATGACATACTCCAGAGTGACTGAGGAATATGTTCTCAGAACTGAGTTAGTTTAACTTTGTTAAGGTTTATCTTTGTCTTCCAAGACACTTTACTTGGTTCATTTTGCTTGATTAATGCAGTCATAAAATTTTCCTAAGAAAGTTATCTTTGCTGAAGACCTTAATACAGTTCCGGTTCAGTTTTGCTTTATTTATTATAAAGTCAATAAAATTACCTAAGAACAGTTAATAAGGTTTATCTTTGCTTAAAGAACTTGGTCATTTTGTCTTTATAAAGTGTTCGTGAAGAACTTGAATAAAATGGTTAAGCCTTGGCATGCGTGGGATAGATAAGATAGTTGTGGGATACGCGGATAAACCCTCACAGTGAAAAGCATAGTGGGACGTATGGTCACACCATCCCAGCGGCCACACATATGGACCTTTATTACAGATAACAAATTTAAATTCATTGATCACAACATTTTAAAATACAACAAAGCTCTTATCTAATGCCACAATTCATTGTGGACCACTCAACTACATGCACAATCTCATCAAGTGTATGTCCGACAGCCTGCAAGGAGCACCATTAATTTATCTGTAGCTCTGTCTGCCTATCACTCGCTCCAGCTGGGAGTTGCATCCCATTTCTCAGTTAAGCGTTCCACTGCTGTCTTCCGCCTCACGTGGAACGTCTCGTGGCTTGTTACTGTCTCACAGTCCTATCAGGTTTCATCCTTGCCTCCATTCACCAGCTCCATGTCCCTGTCCCAGCTTGTTGAGTACAGAACAATTGTTCTGTAACACGAAGGTCGGTGCGGCATGAGATTTTGCAGGAATGCAGCAAACTTTCATGATGCCCTCACAGTCTCTGTCCATGCTGTGAGGAAGGGATCTGGACCGTGTTGCCAAGGATGCAAGACTGTCTCACCACCTGCTGCCACTGGACAGCCGAAGTTGAAATCCTCTTCACGGTGAGAGTATTCTTGAACTGTACAGCTTCATGAGGTAAGTTCTGGAGGAGAACGTGCATCATCGAAACTTAACGGTTGAAGTAGGCACATCTTGTGTTGTCATGGCTAAGGCGGTCCTGTCATCCTGGAAAACCTGAGAGAGGTTGCGGTTCTAGCTCCATCGCTTGAGTCATACTCAGTTGAGTACGGCCACGAAAACTGACCCGTTGCCTGAAGCATCGATGGTAGATGAACTTGTAAGCAGCACAACCCATGGCAAAGAGGATGATACTGAAAGAAGCCCTTGTTAGTTGTAAAACGTGGACCCTGAGTTGGCTGACTTTGCGAGACCAACGTGCTTTCCCATCTATGCTCCAACAATGTGAGGGAAAGTTCCACCTTCTGCTACCACTTAATCTTTTGCAAGTTTTCTCAGCCGTTGTTCAGTGGTGGGCACCTGAGGAGCTGCCTCCACGTATTCTTCCAATGATGCTGCTACCCACTTCTCTGACCATCTTGCTGATGCTGTTGTGTGCACCATCCAGCATACCTGCAATGTTCTGAGTATGTGGTTCCAGAGGCCAGGTGCGGCAGAGTCAGTGCACCTTCATCAGGGTCGCAGGTTGAGGATGGAAGTTATTGCTTATGGTCTTGGTCAAACGCTGGGTCTCAGATGCTCTATTCAATTTCGTCAAACATGCTGTGCATCCCCATCGAAGTGATGGTAGATGCACGAGGGCTCTCATTCCTCATGCAGCTCCACCATCAAACTGTCATTACAGTCCAAACTCATTCTTCTCATGATCCATTCCCTGGACCGACACAGCTCTTGACATCGTCCTTCTTCTCCTTCTAGTAGAAACTTGAAACAATCTAACATGGTGTTTGTCTGGTGATGAATGAACACAGCTACCAACGACGTGTTTCATCACCAGGTGAGAACACTTGATGATGTTGAAGACCAAGCCGAAGGGTGAAGAGTCTATACACCACAAGCTGCTGGAAATTTTACTGAGATCCAGATGATTTCCCCCCTTTAGTAGAAAGATATTGGCTTTCCTGTTAAGGTGTCCTTCTACATACTCTAGACCTACTGCAGACATCCTTATATATGATGATACATGCCCAGATACAAACGTTTTGTCCTATTTTGAAATAATTTATAACGAGATGCATATACTACATCCTTTCTATGTCCATGCTACTAACGCTGTGTATGAGGAGTTCGGGTACCTTTTGTTTCTCCCTCTTTCCGTTTCACGCGCAGCGGATGTAGTTGAGGATGGCAGAGGATGCAGAGAGGATACACGCAACGATTAATGAGATAACAAGTAGAACTTTGTTGCGCATATATGTTAGCTGATGTACATCGATGTGGTAAAAGTTCATCGATTCATAAAGTTTGGTGCAGCTGCAAAACTTCTTGCGTGATAAAAATCGCAGTGGACGGATGCTCGAATTCATAGAGCATAGAAACACGTATGCAATGAGTACATCAATGGATGCATAGCAATTTTCTACAACAGCTTGCACGCTTTTTTTTAATGTTTTAATCCTTGCATCTCGAAAAGTGCAGTGGGACAGGGCCTTGACATGAAAACTATAAATATGGGATCTTCTGCATCACAGTTGTGTCGTAGAATGGGTTCAAAAATCTGCACCTCTGGACTGCAATGCGTTTCTTTGGCCTCCCTTGCCTGTGGTCCAATGTTGGTGATCTCCCTGGCTGGTCTGCCCCTCAATCTCTCCTCCCAGTCACTTCTGCTACCTAGCCCGGTAGGAACAAAAACAGAGTTAGCGGGAGGGAAAGAGATCCATTACCACAGAAAAGAATCTGAGTGCATGCCAATTCAATGTTACTCCACCCAGTCACATTGACCTGCTCCCGCCGCCTACCCAGTATTTGTGGCTCCTGGGCCTTTCTGTGGGAAATGGATCTCTTTACCTCCCTCTAATCTTGTTTTGCTCTCAGCTAGGTGAGAAGTGACTGGAGGAGAGATTGAGGGGCAGACAGCCAGGGAGATCACCCAAATGGAAAACAGCAGGGGGCCCAAAGAAAACGCATGCAGCTCCAGAAAGTTGCAAGATTGCTTGACACCCATTCTAGAATCACAACTGTGAATGCAGAATCCCATATTAGTTTCATGTCAAGCCTGTCCCACTGCACTTCGATCAAAGAGGATGTAAAACATTACAAACAAGCGTGCAGCTGTTGAAAATGCTATGCATCCATTTGTACTCATTGCAATACGTGTTTCCATATCTCTATCAAATCGATGCAATCCGTACACTGCGATTTTGATCCACCAAGAAGTTTTTTGAGCTGCACAAAAACTTAATGAATCGATGAAGCCTTTCTACCACATTACTGATGTTAGCATCGAGCACATCATAGGGCAACAAAAATTCGTTACATCTGTTATCACCATTAATCGTCTGTCTGTATCCTCTCCTGCATCCTCTGCCATCCCCTCAACTCACATCCGCTGCAGCTGAAAACGGAAAGAGGTGAGGAAAACAAAAGGTACACAGAAATACTACACAGCGTTAGTAGAATGAAATAGAAAGGATGTATTATAGGCCCCATCCCTCCCGTAATAAATAAAAAAATTAAAAATTCCCCAAAAAAAATTGACAAAACGTTGTATTGGGAATGTACTCATATATTTAGGACTGTCTGCAGTATGTCTAGAGTAGTAGAAAGGAACCTAACAGCCAACCAATTTTTCTATAAAAAAGGGGAGAAAATCATATGGAATCTCAGTATAAATCCAGCAGCTTGTGTATAGACCTCTTCACCCTTGGTCTTGGGCTTCAACATCATCAAGTGTTCTCCACATGGATGATGAACAGTCCCGTATGATAGCTGTGTTTCATTCATCACCAGAAACAAACCTGTTCAGATTGTTTTCAAGTTTACAAGAAGGAGAAGAAGGAGACGTCCAAAGAGCTGTGTCGGTCCACGGGATTGGATCATGAGGAAGGGATAGAGTTGGACTGTATGACCAGTGATGGTGAGCTGAGGAATGAGACCTCGTGCTATTCCATCACTTCATGGGGATGCCACCAGGCCATGTTTGACGAAATTGTAGAGCATCTTGAGGCCCAGGTTGAACCAAGCCTAGCAAATAACTTCCATCCAAACCTGGACCTGGACTGAAGGTGTGCACTGACCGCCGCCACCTGGCCTCTGGAACCACATAACAGAAACATGCAGTATGCTGAGGGTGCCAACAACCACACAGCATCAGCCATAAGTGGTCAGAGAAGGTGTACAGGCATCATTGAAGAATACTGTGGAGGAGCCTCAGGTGCCCCACCATGAAACAAGGCTGAGAAACTTGCAAAGAGTGGTAATCAGAGGTGGAACTTTCGCCACATTTGTTGAAGCCATAATGGGAAGCACGTGGCCTGCAAAGGTCCAGCCAACTGCAGGTCAACTGTATTACAACTACAAGGGCTTCCTTCAGTATCATCCTCTTTGCCCATGGTTGAGCGCGCTACAATTTCATCTACATCGATGCTTCAGGCAACGGTCACGCTTCAGATGGCCAGGAATCAACAGTAGGACCTCAAGGAGGGCTAGAAGCAACCTCATCATGGTTTTCCAGGTGCAACCCCTACCCAATGACAACACAAGATTGCCCACTTCAAACGTTATGATATGGTCTCCTTCAGAACCTACCCCATGAAAGCTGGTACAGTTCAAGAGTACCTCACCCGTGAAGAGAGGACTTCAACTACAGGCTGTCAGGGCAGACGGTGTGAAACAGCTGGCATTCCGGCCAACAGGTTCAGATCTCCGACATGCAATGACCAGAGACTGTGAGGGAGCAATCAATGAAAGTTGCCTGCATCCTCAGCAATCTCATGCGCAATTCCTCCCATGTGTACAGAAAGACTTAGTTCTGTACTGCAAACAAGGGAACGGGACCATGGATGCCTGGTGAATGGAGGAGCAAGGAGTGAAACCTGAAGAGACTGTGAACAGTTACATAAGGCCCAACAAAGCTTTCACGTGAGAGGAAGAAGCAGTGCAACCTACGAGAAACTGGTGCAACACTCCCCACTGAGCAGGAGGGGCAAGCACAGGATACAGATATATTAATGGATGTCCTGAGGCTGTCCATAACATTGAAAGGATGTGCCATGTATGTTGAGATGTCCTACCAATGAATAAGGCATTAATAAAGATCTGTTTATTTTAAAAGTTGATCATGAATAAATGTTATTGATACTAAAGGTCCATAAATGTGTGGCAGCTGGATGGTGGACCATACATCCACTAGCTTTCACTGGAGGTTTACTCTATCCCACCACTACCTTATCTTATCCCACAAGCATGCAAAGGGCCGTTTAACCATTTTTTCAAGTTCAACCAACACTTTATATCCAAGGACATATACTGCAACCAGGTGTCTTAAGCAAGATAACCTTTATGATACTGTTCTTAGGTAACTTATGACTTTTATAAATAAGCAAAATGAACCAGGTAAACTGTATTACATCGTGTCTTAAGCAAAGATAAACCTTTCTTAGGAAATTTTATGACTGCATAAATAAGAAAATGAACCAAGTAAGTGCTAAGGCAAAGATAAACTTAACAACGTAAAACAACCAGTCTCTTGAGACTATTCGCACTCTGAGTCATGTCATGGTCTCACTGTTTAAGCCGGGGCTGGACTGTGAGTGGCCTGTGGCTTGAAGGCTGTTCTGAAGGCACCCATTGGGTGCCGCCCGAGGTGCCAACAGGGATGTTATGTTCTGGACAGCTATCCGAGAGCTTGACTCAGTCCGTGATGGTTGAAAGCTTCAATCAGGACTTGTGAGATGTCAGGCCCAATAGCTGAGTGACAGATGTCCGATTGCGGGCTTGTGTGGGGTGGAGGAATGAGGAGTTGTAGGGGCGTCTTGGTCTGCAGGCTGGTGAGGAGGCCTCTGTGGCATCTGATGAACCTGTGGCCGGACTAAGTGAAGTTCCTGTTGCTGCTGTGGAAATCTGGTAGTCGATAGGCCTTGTAGTGGGGTGTTGAAACATTGGCATAGGGTTGTGACATCGCCTGGGTGGAGGTATGCAGTCCTGGACTGTGTAGGAAGCAGCTTCAGCTGGGCCTTGAGGTTGTGCAGAATGCTGGTGATCTTTGCTGCTTCATCACTGGTCTGGCTCTCGGGCACGTCCTGCAGGGTCTGGCTCACGCTAGTGAGGAAGGGTTCTTGGCCCGAAATGCCTGTCCTAAGTGAAACGCAGCTGAGAGAGAAGTTCTGTGCTGGTCAATTGTGTCCCTGATCTCCAACAGCACCCCACTGTGGTCCTGGCGCCGCTGCCTTCGTGCCCGTGCATCTCGCTGCATCCTCTGGGGGGTGGGTGTGGGTTGCCTCTGTGCTGCTACTCTTCTCCATTTTGTGACAGCAGGGCGTCATCCCTCCACGGAGTCCTCCAAGGTCTGCCACATAGGAAGTGCAAGCTGATGGGGGGTCAATCTGCTTGTGGGGCCCTCTGAAGACCACCTGCCTGGACAGGTAAGCTGGCTTCCTGCTGGAAGAGGACTGCTGCCTGTCGGCTGCTGAGGGCACGGGTGCTCAGAGGAGGGCGTGCCGTCCTCGTGGGGACTCACCTCCAAGGAAACTGCACTGGCGCGATGGACGTTACATCTCCTGGTCAGTAAGCTTGACCAGCGGCCTCTGCCCGGGATTCTTGAGGTGGTAGCTTGCCATACCAGGAATAGTGTGCATGTGCTCCACCATCCAAGGAATACTTCGCAGTGGTAGCCCAGGCTCTCTCGCTTGTCTCTCCTAGCTCTCCTTCTTCTTCTTGGTGTGCAAATGGAGTCTCCGTGGCCTTTTCTCCAGAGTACTTCGTTCTCCTCCACCATTCAGTCCTCCTCCGAAACGAGTAGCTGTTTCCTCTCTGCCTTGCCACTTTCCTCCACTCATGTCAAGGGCTCTGTCAGCAGCCTTCAGGGGGCTTCAGCAGCAGGGCCTTCAAAGCTGGCAGGGGCTCTGAGGAGCCCGGTTGAGCCTTGGCTGGATCCACCACAGCAGAAGCAAGGCAGCGTTCATGAGACAGTGCCAGAGGGCGGGAATTGCTGGATTTCTGGCTCTGTCTCTCACCTATGCCAGGGCACTGAATCAAGCAAGCAGCGCTTCCTCATTCTTGCCTGACTGAAAACCATGGTGCGCTCGTCCTGTAAGACTATTATGTGGCAGGGCACATCTTTCCCTGTCTCCTGGCTGCGCATGCGATCGCTTCATCTTTGTGCTCGGAGCTGCTGACTGCATTCATACTACCCTGTATGCGCAGTGAATGCTTTGCAATCCGATTAATACATTGCGCGGCTCCACTCCTTTGTTTCCTATAGGCGTCGTGGCATCCACTCGATCTGGCTATGCACCGCCCTTCGCTTATGCGTCCACTTCACAATTCTCCCCTGTGAACACCTTCGGCAGTGTCATCCGCTTCCATCGCCATTCATCCACGGCTTCCTATAGAACATCCGTTTAATCAATCTCGACACCATACTACCGGACGTCACGTTCTTTTCCAATTCTTCACCTCTGTTTTATGAGTAAAATAATTTCACACTTGTTTGGAGGCGGAGAGAACAACGATGGAGCCCACCCCGAAATTTGTACTATCCAGTGCTCCTTATGCATTACGCTTTGCGTCCGTCCGGCCATGGGACCTAGCCTTAAGTTCATTTTTTTTTTTTTTTGATTTTTTTTGCGAGGGAGGGTAAATTTGCACCTAACTTTTGCTATAAAACTATAATTTTCCAGACTGTAATTGTACATAGCTACGAATATACCATTCCTTGAAGAAAAAGTTTTCTTGTAGAACGAAATTTCTGCACACAGGTTTCACATGCACAATCTGTCCATTAGAATATAATCAAAAACCTACCTCCAAATGCACACATAAAAGTTACACTTCCAGTTAAAAATGTAGATTCATAAACTCGTCCTAAAACGCTAAGTCATCCAACCAGTGATTTTAATGTATTATAATTGACTAGGTGAGTTGGTTTTGATGAGGCAATTTTGCTGACATTCATAAATATTGGCTACTTGTTTATCCAAGCTGAAATGCGACTTTATCGAATTCTGAAACATTCAATCTGAACATCTGAAATTCTGTCACTACTGAATGCTTCTAACTACCTTATTAAGAGTGCCTCTGTAGGTTAAGCGAATAACAACCCATCTGAGGCTTCAGCATACACAGAATCCCACAGAATTACTTAATCATGTTTTATAGTTTGTCCATTGAACTTGCCATTCCACACAATCCTCGCATCATGCCGTTCTGGGCATTAGACAATTACAAAGCAGAACCCTATCAAGAAGACTACGTACACTTTCAAACACAGAAGTAAAGTCAATTTATAGTAAATGTTGTAGTGATGGTCTTTGAATGCTGCAAGCCCCTTTCATTGAGATCAACAGAATGGATCTTACCAGTATTAGTCAACAGGAAAGTCCCTGAGCATACCAAAAACAGTTTCCAACCTCCACCCCTGCGTTCTCCATGGAATCAAAATACTCCTGATCACCGTAGCCATTGATCCTTGAGAAATTCTAGGCAAACACTCAAATTAAATTTCTACAGTTCGGCTTCTTGAAGTATCTTAGCTAGCTGCAAAAATCAAATATAGCATAGAGATGAGTGTTTATAAACTGCTAGGCTAAAAAGGCTAGGTTGGATACATGTTACAAAACAATAGGACAATTAAAAAGTAACATAGTATTACTTACGGTCAGGCCCATGGGTCTGACTGTGGCCTGTAGATTTCTGTGCTGCTCATGAACTGGTCAGTAATGCGAGATTGAAAAAATTTTAAAGGAAGTCTAGTGTATTCTACATACATAAATATAACAATAGTATTTTATATGTGGCTCCAAGACAATGATTTCACACAATTGTCCCACTCAAGTCACAAGTGTTGGACAACATGCTGTCAAATAGTGTCCAGACCTGAGCTGGGAAAACAATCCAAATTGGCAGTCAATTGTAGCAGTGAGTTCACATATTGTTCTGAATCTCTTGTACGTCAACCAAATGGTCACGCTGGATTTTTTTCAGCCCAGAATATCAGCACAAAGTACAGTTGAGTGTTCTCAATGCCAAATTTAACCCTCTGTAATTTCTTGTTGTTTTGTTTTAATCAGTCCAATAAAGACTTTAGCTGATAGTATGTTATGACGCTCAATAATCTCTATGCATGTTCAAATTGATCCTTTGAGGAAGGCCTGCTGAGAAAATCGATTCATCCTAAAGCTCAACGGAAAAGGATCAGCCATTTTTGTTCCCTTAAGAAAGAAAGGAGGAAGCTTGTGTAATATTCTTTAAGTTATTGTATCTGTGACAGCCAAATTTTTGGCTGAGGTAAGATTCTCTATGGAAAAAAAAAAATCAAGATTAGTCTAGTGAATAGAAGAATACTTTGACATGACATCCTTTTATTTATCGATACTCAGTATTTTTCCCCCATAGGATCTCATAGTCACATACATAGTATTTCTTGTCAGGTGCCGCTGGGACGACCAGGGATGATCTGACTGGATAATAAACCAGTTCTGTGCTCTATATCGCACGAGTTGGCACGAGTGCAATTGAGACCTACTGAGCTCCCAACAGCCTGACAGCGCGCGTCAAGTGGTGTAGTGGTGGAAAAAGCAATTTTTGTCCTGCTTTCAACCGCAGCTGTGTCCATGCAAGCAGTTGAAAGCCAGGGAAATAAAGGTCAGGTATAGTATCCCTGTATCAGTGGGTGAGTACCATAGCAGGTGGTGTGGGCCAATAAAAGAGCAGCAGACTTATTAGAACCGTTTCTATTAATTTCTCTGTTTTGCTGCTTTTCAATTATGCACTCGGTTCTACAGAAGTCGACAGAACTGGTAGATCCACCGTGTGGAGGCTGACCTCGAGGGAGAGAGGAAATGGTGACAGGAGTGGAAGTGTGGCCTTCTGGGTGTGTGGGAGGAGCTGCGGAAATCGGGCAAGACCAGCTGGGCAGTCAGAGGAAGACCCAGACCATCACACGTCTCACAGTCCTAGGGCATGCAGGAGGAGATGATAAGGGAGAGCTGGTCTAACTGGAGGGAGAGTGCCTTCATGGGCTGCAACTGTGACAACTGGATGAAGTAGGACAGACAGCGTATGAGTGCTGAAACAAAGCATGGAAAATCTCTAATTTATTGTTCCTCTCTGAGTTTGTGTCCTTACACTAGCAATGTGTTCTGATATGCTGGAAAGTCTTCAAGCCTTACTTTGCCTGTTGTGTTGTTTTTACTCTGTATAATTAGCAGGCATTCCTCTTCTTTGTAACTGCTTGGTAAGGATTTGTTTGTCTCAGCAAGGATATTTGAGCTTGAAGAAAAATGAAGGAATAAAAGGGGTTCAACTTGTTTTTGTGGACGCTGTTTATTTGTAATCCACCCGAGGAATTCCATAAATTCTTCTTTGAAGTTGCCTATGGATACTAAGTCTGTGAGGGAAAATTAAAGTGAGAGAAACAGCTACGTTTAAAGCAACTCAATCAACCTTCCTCAAGGAAATAGGGACTTCTTTCCTCTATTAACTGATACCTTGCATTATATGTAATATGTTTGCATTGTAGTATACGATTGCCCAGAATTCAGCAATATTTGTAAAGGTTTTTATTTAATAAAGACTATGATAGAAATATAAGGTTTATATTTACGAGTACCCACTAGTGGATAAGGTACCCACGTGCCGGAAACTATGCGGAACTGGTCATCTTAGATTTAAGTGGTCTGCTTAAAATTAATGAAATATTTGAAAATGTGAAGGAAGTTTATAAGACTCATTTTTTTACTTTATTTGGACGATAGAACACAACGAGTTAATAAATTATTGCTCTGCCATCTCTAAGTTTAAAAAGTCACATTTTTTCTTCTAAACTGTAAATAATCACAATGATAAAAGGCAATTCATGCAGGTCTCCAGGTACAAATTTCAAGAGAATGGAGAAGCAGAGGACTATACTTTTCCAAAGTCCAAGAGCAGAGAACTAGGACTGACGGTGTCAATGTCCATGGGATTACAAAGTATGTTGGACATGACTTTTATCTTACTGAATAACAACTTACAACATAAGTTTGTAAATCAGAGGCAAAAGAGCTGCTGGAAATAAAAATTCCAGGGTAATGTAAAGCAAGAAAAATGTGCTTTCTGAAGACTTTGTGTAAATGAGTAGATGCATCTTGCCTGGTCTATAAATATCATAGGCAGAGGTAGTTTAGACAATAAGCAGAGTAATCTGTAATCTGTTCAGCAATGCCATTAAATTTCGCTAATTAATTGATGATAGGCCAACCTGTCATAAAATAGCCCAGTGTTGATTCAAACATTTTACACTGGCTCTGTAATGTGGCTTGGTGGGCGGCAGGGAAGGATATGCAAAATCCATTCCCTTCCCACCCTACATATGCTTTCAGCTCTGTTTTCCTGTTCAGGAACAACAAAGAAGATCAGCTCCAATCAGCTAGACTTGGCCAGGGAGCAAAAGATGGGCAGGGCCATCGAGAGTGGTAATTTGCCGGGTCTCTGAACTAGCTCAAAGAATTTTCCAACTATCGCAGTTTTTTCCAGAAATGGTTAGACTATTGAATACCACCTCTGCAAACCAGCCCCTTAAAATCAAAGCTTAGTCCTGTTTGTTACAGAAGCATCAAATCTTCTATTTTCGACAACTAAAGCCACTGTCACACTATCAACCCATGGATGGAAAGAGGTGTAAAATGGAGAAAAAAAATTGCATCCATTGGTTAATATGCTATATTCCGGTCTGGTGAGCTCATGCCTCCGTTTTTCTTGTCCTCTTCTATGCCTTCCAGCATCTGTCAAACTGGACATTGTCATGCCGCTCAAAAAGTTTTTGGAGCTGCTCAAAACTTCTGACTGAGAAATCGTATCCAACGCGTCCGTGATCTGCACTCCGCGTCATCCGTTACGCACCACTACATTCCGCTAAGCATTCCTGCTGACGCTGATGGGCAACGCACTCAAATCAGTTCCAGCAGAAAGGCCAGGAACACAGGGAGGAAGGGCACAGACGGCGGAACGGACACGCAGTGTTTAGTATGCAGGTACGGAGAAAGGATGAAGCAGAAGCAGCTCGCAAAGAAAGCATTAAAAACGGAACAAACATCGCAAGAGCAACCTTATTCGGATATTAAGGATGCCTAGAGGATGCCTAGAGAGCAAAGGACCATAGTGGCAAAACCTAGTATTGCTATAAAAAGGTGAGCAACTCCACACGACTCTATTTATCAGCCACAAGCCCAGCTGTGCACACTCTGTCAGCTCGATCTGCCTCTGCCTCTCACAGCATCCAGTCATGTCAACCAGGATCGGTAACAAACTGCTTTTGGTACCACCATCATTCTTCAAACAGTGCAAAGCCATCTACAAGGCTCTGTAATCTACTACAGGAAGAAAGGAGTGGGGCCAAGAATGCAATCTGGTGCCGAAAGATGATCAGGTAGAGAGCAGAGTACGGACTGTACAACAAGCTGTGGTGGAGCTCAGGAAACGAAGACTTCGTGCTATTCCAGAACTTCATGAGGGGAGTCCTCCATGCCAGTTTTTGACGAAGTTGTGGAGACGGCTGACACCCAAGGTGACCACCAGAGGCTACCATACTTCCATCCCAGCCTGGAACCTGGCTCAGTGGCACTGGTACTTCACCACCTGGCCTCTAGCGGACCAAACTACAGGGAGCATCCGCAGTTACGCTGGAGGGTGCCGTCAGCAACCACCATCAGCATTTGTGGGTCAGAGAACTGATGCAGGCCACTCATCGAACAGAAGTAAGTAAGGACTCTCTCCCAGTGCCGCCTCCACTGAGAGAAGGCTGGAAGAAAGTTGCAGAGCAGGGTATCGTAAAGGTGAACTTCCACACCAGTTGGAAGCTATTAGATGCAAGCACGTGCCCCTGTCAAAGACTCCAGCCAAGTCGGGGTCCACTTATTCAAACTACAAAAGGCTTCTGCACATGTCTCTTCGCCATGTCGATGTCTGACTACAAGGTTTCATGTACATCGATGCTGTTTCGAGGCAATGGTCAGCTATCAATGCCAGTATGCACATGCTGCCAGGACCCAAGGAGGGCGGGAAACGCAACCGTTCATCATGGGCTTCCTGCAGAATCAACACTGCCCAACGACAACGCAAGATGTGCCTCACTTCAGCATGGGGAGATTTGCCTTCTCGCTCAAACTACCTCTGATGAAGCCCTACAGTCAAGACACCTCACCCGTGCAGAGAGGAGTCAACTTACAGGCTGGCCCCGGCAATGGTGTGTGGAGACCCTTTGGCATCCTGGCCAACAGTTCCAGGTATCCGACACAGCAAGCACACCACAACCATGAGATGGACGTGAACGTGCCTGCATCCTGTTTACAATCCACACACTCTACCCAGCTGCCAAAGAACAGGGCCGCGACCTCCATACAACAAGCGGACATGGAACCTGAAATGGGCAAGGCAAAACCTGATAGACACGAGATGGCAAGGCCTCACAAGCCCACGTAAGGGAAGAAGCAGCGCTACCTCTGAAACACTGGTGGCAACCCCCACTGAGCAGGAGGTGGGCAAGACAGGGATGTAGATGAGAGTATTGTCTCTTCAGCCTGTCTCATTCACACAGATGAGATTGGCCAGTATCGTTGGGTGGCCCTACAATGAACAGGCATTTAATAAAGATATTGGTGTTTATGTGAACATGTGTGGATCAAATGATTACATTAGTATTGACTAATAAAGGGCCATAGGGTGTGGCAGCTGGGAGGCTGTGGACCATTACGAGTCCCACAACTTGTCATCTGGGAGGTTTATCTATCCACAGCTATTACCCTCCCAAAGGTTCCCTGCCCATTCCACAGGTAATCCCTGCCCACCCCACTGCAGCCCTACCATCCACAAGCATGCAAAGGCTTATCAGATCCGATTTTAAAAAGTTTTCAGCCAGAGCTTATTTAAATAAAAAAATAGGGAAAGTGTGGAATCAAAGATAAAGTTTCTTAAATCGACAAGCTGTGAAAAGAAAAATGACCCAAGTCAAGTGGTCCCAAATAAAGTCTACCAGGTAGCCACCCAGTGCTCTGGGCAACTCCTTAGTGCGGTCCTACTCTGTGAGGTGTGCCCCAATCTCAGGTGAGAGGGTCCAGGTCCTGTGGAGGCTGGTGCCTTGCTGGCGTGCTTGGTCTGAAACGCCCAACTGGGGTCCTGGCCCTCGAGAAACAACAGTACAGTGTTTGTGGAGGGAGCTCTCAGACAGCTGCTCAGCCCCGTGAGGTTAGAAGAGGTCCTTCCTCCTATGCATGGGGTGTCATCTCCCAGTACGACGACAATGTACTGAGGCCTGGCTCGGCGTGGTGGGAGGAAGGAGCAGTGTAGTGGGACTGTTTGGTCTGTCAGGCTGGTACGGATCTTGGCGTGGGTGGCGACTCGGTGACGTGGGTGGCATCGGTGGCACGGTGGCACGGCGCATCCAGTGGCAATCGTGGCATCATGAACCCAAGTGGCAATGTGGCGTCTATGAGCCTGGTGTGACTGAATGGATTCTGCCTGTGGCATAACTGGATCCTCCTGGTAGCCGTAGCTGGTAGTGAGGGCCTGTGGAAGCTCTGGGAATGGAGAACATCACCTGGGGTGGAGGAGCAGACTGCGACTGGTGGGAGCAGGTTCCTTGGATCTGGGAGGTGTGTTGAAGCAGCTCGGTGGATCCGGTCCTTCACCACCTGTATTGGGGTTCTGCATGTCCTGTTGAGGGTTCTGTGTTGACATAGTGAGGAAGGCTCTTGCGGTTGGAGGCTGAGGACGTGTGCGGTGCTCGACGTAGCTGAGAGAGGATATCTATGCTGCTCCGGGTGTGTCGCCAGTGATCTCCAGCAGGACAGTGTGGCTCTGCTCCTCCTGCTGTCTGGCTCTGCTGCGCTTGTCATGTGGAGTTGAGCTGGGGTGATGCGGAGACTGTGGTGGAAGTCGTTCTCCTTGCTCCCATGCCCAGGGAAGTCGTCCACGCACTCCTGCAGGTTAAGAACAATTGTCCGCTGGTTTCTTTTTTCTTGCCACCGTGGACAGCTCCACAGAAACCTCTGAGTACAGAGCTGATTCTTCGCAGAAGAGACGGCTCTCAGCAGCTGCGGAGAGAGAAGTGTGTGAGAGGGCTGCTTCTCAGTGCGCATCTCACCTCTCAGGAAGCGCACCTGGCCATCACGTAGTCTTCCTTCTGTCAGCTTGACCGTGGCCTGCTGATTTCTTAGGTGCACTCCCGTACCAGGTTTGCATATGTTTTCCACCACTTCAAGGAGCACCTCCAGTGAAGCCCAGACTCGCTCCGCCTTCTAATCTCCAAGCAGCCTGGTTCCTTTTTGGTGTCCCTTCGAGCCTGGTCCTTCCACCACAGATACTCATTCTCTCTCACCACCCAGCACCCATTCTCGTGTTCCGCCTCAATCGGAGTATTGCCTCTCTCCCGTTCTCGCATTATGCCTCTCTTCCTCCTCTTTGGAGGACAGATGGGCCTCATCACGGGCTTCCAGTGTAGGGCGCTCTCCACACCACCAGCACAGCAGCACCAGCAGGACTCAATCATCAATACAACAAACAGCAGCAACAAGCAAGCAGCAGCTCACTGCTAGATCATCATCATCCATCAGCAACAGCAGCAGCGCCAGCCCTCAGTCGGATCCAGGATCAACAGGAGCAGAGTAAGCACTCAGCGAGCGGCAGCACCCACAGGAAGCACGAGCCAGGACCAGGAGCACGAGCCGGATGTAGCAGTGAACAGCGGACAAGCCGGACGAGCAACGGACCAGGAGCACAAGCAGACAGCAGTAACGAGGAGCATCTACAGCAGAGTAAGCACCACAGCAAGCACCACCGCCAGAAGCAGCAGCATCAGCTCCTCAGAAGCCAAATCAGCAGAAGCACCACTGCCAGAAGCAGGCATCAGCAGACCAAGCCAGAGCAGAAAGCACCACCGCAAAGCAGGCAGCATCAAGCTCCTCAGAAGCAGAGAAGCAGCAAGAACCCCAGCCCGCAGAAAGGAACCCATGCTACCACGAAGAACACCAAAAGCAGAAGCAAGAGTAAAAAGAGCAGGGTGTGGAGGAGAGAGTGAGAAGAGCTGTCCTCTTTGCCGAGGCTAGAAGCAGATTGGCTGAGTCGATTCTCTCTTTCCATTGGTTTGCGGTTGCTGGCTTGCAGCAAGGCTGCAGGCCAGGGCAGGCAGCAGGCAGGCTTGCTGCTGGCAGGAAGGCTAGCAGGAAAGGCAGGCACCAGGCGGCGTAGGTCAGGCAGGCAGGCAGGCTGGCACCAAGGCTGGCAGAAGGACAGCCACCAAGGCTGCGCAGGCAGACTAGCAGGTCAGCTGGCAGCCAGCAGGCAGGAAGCACGCTGGCAGGAGGCTGCAACCGAGGCTGGCAGGGAGGCTGCAGGGCAGACTGGCGCAGGAGTGGCAGGCAGCAATGCAGGCATGCTGCAAGCACTCGATGTGTCGATGGACGCAGGTCTTCCTCTGAAATGGTCGACCTCTCCCAGCTGCTTCCGCTTTTATATCCCGCGGGCTGATGCAATTGCATCCCTCCCCATGCCAGTGAACACGTGCTATCCCTGTGCATTCGCTAGCTTCGTCTGCAAATCCGGCTTCATCTGCCGGCATCTGTTCTGCATCCGCTGTATCCGTTCTCGGTCACTTTGGCGTGGCCTCCCGGAAGCCTTGCGGATGTGCCATCCACTCTCATGTCCCGCTTCCATCCGCTATGGCTCCGTTCGGCATCTGCTTGCATCTGCCCCCTGCATCCTCCCGCCGTTCCTTCGTGTGTGTCCGCTCTGGTTATGCAAATTTTTGCCCATTT
>BHFT01066753.1:0-21940 GCA_004320025.1 Laticauda laticaudata | reverse complement strand
GGCTAGGTTTTTTAGGCACAGCACCCAGCAGTGTGCTGCAGGACTCGCGAACTGGGAACCCCCTGCCTGGGTTTATGCCAGAGTGCCGTACGCTGCAGTTAGATGTCTCAAAATCCTGATATCTGGTAGACTTTTTTCAAGTTATTTCTCATTGATTCTGCTTGTCCCAAGGCTATTGGCAAATGTATGACTTCCACACATTTTTTACTATCTTCGCAAATCATGACTATCTGGGGTACTGTGTTCCATAAACTTTGCCCAAGTCTGTATTCAGAAGTCCCGCAGTGTGTTTATGCATGCCTCATTTTCAACGGCACTTTTTCAGGCTTATGATACATCATGCATCATGCGCATCATATCATATCATCAATCATGCATCATTATTATTATTATTATTGGTCAGTAAAGTGAATACTGACATCTGGGAATCAATCAACGAAAGCATCTAGAAGAAGCACCCATATACCACTGACTACATGTTCTCACAACTTTTTATGAAAGTCGATAGTTTATCATCTCTAACTGAGCATATCTTATAACTACTTTCCAGGACTTAAAAGAGGAGAAAGCCAGAACTTAGCAATACGAAGTAATCTGAGCTAACTACCCTGTTAAAAACTTGACAGTTTAAATGACTAATGGAAGTGGCCTTCCGCCTGCATGGCCATACATGTAACTCCTCTCATCCTGCTTAGCCAGAGGAAAAGCCAATATGTTTAAAGTGCTTTCAGAAGAGCAGGAGGGTGAGGAGGACCTGCGCTAAACTTGCAGGAATAGGATGAGCTCCCATTTAAGTGCAAAGCTGTCTCGCCAATAGAGAGAGTTCACGCCTACTTCTAGATTCCCATAAGATATGACAATAAGAATATGTGACGTTGCTGGTTGATGCAAGGCTTGCGGGGCTAGGATTCCGCGATCATGTGACCTGGCAGTTTCTGTGCTGTCACTTCAACTCTACTGGGAGTGGAGCCCACGAGCCTAACACCGTAGCATTCGAGGCTTTGGACTACTCCGTAGAGGTTAGCGTGAAGACCAGGAGGGAGAGCCTATGAAGCACGCGGGAGATCAGGTGTGGACATCACACATCCTGCATCCAATCAAATATGACTATGAGGAGGCATGAGGCTATACTGTTGACTTACGCGGCTCAGTCTTATTTTCTGGTAATAGCGGGAGTAGAGCTCGCCAGTTCAGAATACCTTTGCACCTACCCAAACGAAGCAGTTACTTCTATCTGGAGAAAGAATAGTGTCAGTGATGGAAGCGCTGATATATTTGAAAGGTTTTGGACTGTACTGTCGAGGAGAAGCAAACATCCAAGATTGATCCTGAGAATTTAAAGTTCTTGACGGATATAATTTTATTAGAATTAACTAGTAATTTCACGATAATGAAAAGATAACTAGGAAAAGGGAATAAGAGAAGAAAGTGATTTATATGGGAAGGTTGATAATTTTCTCGACTCTACCTTCCTGACGGTGACGAGCAGATGAAGGTGAGAAATTGGAAAAACCGCGCTTTGCATCAGCAGAGTTAATCAAACTGAAAATTAAAGTCAAGGGACAAGGTAAAGGAATGAATTGATCTGAGTGAAACACTGGTAAAAAAACTTGTTTTTTAATGCTGTAAGTGGGAAGGGGGACGAGGATAAGAATTTAAAGCCCTGTCAACACTGCACACCAAAATCGGATGGAAGAGGATGTAAACAAGAGAAAGAAGCACTTACCATCTGTTGGTTAACAGCGATGCATCCATTCGCGGTAGCTCACTGCGCTCCGGTTTTCGCTGCACTCTCTATCCGTCGCAGCAATCCGCCTATTGGACGGTATCATCCGCTCAAGAGGGTTTTGAGCTGCTGGCAAAACGTTGCGTGGAACAATGTATCCAATGCGTACGTTCTGGCATCTTGCTAGGCATCTGCTAGGCAAGTCCGTCGTGCTGCATGCCGTATAACGCATCCGGCTATATCCGCTAGGCATCCGCCACGCATGCCCACGCAACCTCGATCCGCTCCTAGCGTAAATGGACGCAGGCGAGGAAGTGGAACGGACCGCGGAACGGATGCAGAACGGATGCAGAACGTGGGATGGAGAGAAGGAACGAAAGCGGATGCAGCTGCGCCAAGAGAAGCCTTATAGAAGTGGAAAATACGTGTCGCCAGAGGGACCTATCGTCGGGACTATTAAGGATGTCTAGAGGATGCCGAGAGGCTGCAAGGGACACATACGTGGGAAACCGTATACCTGGCCTAAAAAAGGGGAGCAAGCTCATCTGGATCTCACTTTCAGAAGCAGCAGCCCAGCTGTGCAGACCTCTGCAGGCCTTCATCTGACTCTTCCTGTTGCCACAGCAATCCAGTCATGGCTCTTCACCAGGATCATAACAAAAGTGCCTTTTGGCAGCCAGCCAATCGGTATCTGGCAACACAGTGCGAAGACATCTACAGGCTCGTGGACTCTACTACAAGGAATGAAAAGGAAGAGTGGAACAGAAGAGTCTGGGTCGAAGATGGATCGGGAGAAGAGCAGAGTATGGACTATATAACAAGTGATCGGTAGGAGCGTCAGGAATGAAAGACACTTGTGCATTCGCAAAAACTATCATGAGGATGCCCCAGGCATGGTTTTGATGAAAGTTGTGGAGGGGCAGCGTGGACACCAGGTTGAACCAACGGCAACCCAACTTCCGGCCCAGCCTGGACCGCTGGCTGCAAGGTGGCACTGACTCTGTGCCACGCTGGCCTCAGGGACCAACGTGACAGGAGGAATGCAGTAACGGCTGGAGGGGTAGCCAACACGAACTGACCAATCAGCATTGTGGTGTCAAGAGAAGTAGCATACGCAGGCCATCATCGAAGAATACATGGAGGAGCTCCTGCCGCGTGCCCCACGCCACTGAAGAAGGATGGAAGGAGAGAGGCAGAGCAAGTGGTATGAGAGGTTGGAGTTTCCCCGCACACCGTTGCAGCCAGATAAGATGGGAAGCACGTGGCCTGCAAAAAGCGCGCCAGCGAAGTCAGAGGTTGCCACCATTTATTATCAACCTCGCGAGACTATCTTCAGCATCGTCCTCTTCGCGCATCGGTGCATGCTGACTACAAGTTCCATGTACATCGATGCTTCAGTACGCATGGGTCACGGCTTCAGATTGCCAGATATACAATGCCAGTGACCTTCGAAGGAGGGGGGAAGTCAGAGACCTCATCGTGGCTTCCCAGATCGCAGACCCACTGCCCAACGACAGCGCTAAAGATGTGCCCTACTTGCATCGTGGGGGATGACGTCGATTCTCCCTGAGAACGACTGCGTCATGAAAGCCCTACACCTTCCAGATATCTCCCCTGAAAGAGAGGATCTTTCAAATGCCGAGTAACAGCTGTCCAGGGCAAGGCGGGTGGTGGAGAACGCCTTGGGCAGTGATCGTCCCTAGGCCAACAGGTGTCGCAAGGACTTCTTCGACCTACCAGATACAGCATCGGCCTCCACAGACTGGTGAGGAACATTGTGGAAGCTTTGCCTGCAATCCTGCACAAGTTCGATGCGCACCCGCATACCCAGGTCCTTGCAGAACAGGGCTCGTGGCCATCAACCAAGGCCAATGGGGACATATGGAGGCCTGGGGAATGAGGCCAAAGGCAAAACCTGAAAGACCTCCAGGATGTGCACAGCGCCCCAACAGAGTCCTAAATGTGAAGGGAAGAAGAGCGCAACCTCCTGGAAACACTGAGGTCGCAACTCCCAGCTGGAGCGTGGAGTGGCAAGCAGGATGACAGATAGCTTAATGGAATGGCTTCCTTCAGCCTGTCTCATCCACTGATGAGATTGGGCCATGTATGTTGGTGGCGTACAATGAACAAATCTGTGGATGAATTATTACATTATTATTGATAATAAAGGGCCATAGGTTGTAGCAGCCTGGGAGGGTGGAACCATACAGTCGCCCACTAATGCTTGCACTGGAGGGTGTTTAATCTTTTATCCCGACAGCTATTACCGCATCCCAAGGTATCCGCTTGCTCATTCCACAGGTATACCCTGCCCATCCCACTGCATTCTTCAACCCATCGCAACAGATATCCTAACCCATTCCCAAAGAGGTATCCGCTGCCCATCTGGACAAGGTATGCCCTGCCCACCCACAGCTATTACCGGCATCGCAGAAGGTAGTCCCTGCCCACCCACTCTATCCCTACTCCCACCCACAGAGCATGCAAATGGCTTAAAACCAAATTCATTAGAGAGAGGGCTATTCACCAAGACCTTTATTAAAAAAAAAAGAAATAAAGCAAGTGTGTGGATACAAAGATAGACATTTTATTAACGAACAAGCTGTAAAAGAAAAATGAACCCAAGGATCAAGTGTCCAAGGATAAAGTGCACAGGTAGCCAGCAGCAGCCAGATCTTGAGCACTCGCTCTTGGTCTACTCGAGAGTGTGCCCCAGTCCTCAGAGAGTGAAGGGTCCAGGTGCTGTGGAGTGTGGCTGGTGCTGGAAGTGCTTGTCTGAAGCGCCATTGGGATGACCTGGCCCCGGAGAGGACGAACAGGTGATTGGTGTGTTGACGAAAGCTCTCGGACAGCTGGCTCACGACCCATGATGTTTGAGAGCTCCATTCCTCCAGATGTCAATGGGGTGTCAGCGCCCAGTACGCGACGACAGATGATACTGAGGCCGGCTTGGCTGTGGGGTGGAGGAAGGAGCAGTAGTTGTGGGGCTGTCGGTCCTGCAGTTGGGTGGAGGACTGGCTTGGTGGCATCGGTGGCATGGTTGGATCGCAATTGGACCGTGGGTGGCATCAGTGCATCAAGGTGGCATCAGTGGCATCGGTGGCATCAGTGTTGTGGGTGGTATCCGCGTGGCTCAGTGAGAACCGTGGCAACGGTGGTCGTCCGATTTGACGTCTGTGCTTGGACTGGGAAGGGTTTGCTGCCTGTGCTGCTGGAACTCTCCTGGTGAGCTTGTAGCCTGGTAAGGTGAGGGGCTGTGGAAAGCCCTGGAATGGGAGAGGACATCACCTGGGGTGGAGGGAAGCAGACCTGGACTGGGTGGGAGCCAGGTTCAGCTGGGCTGGAGGTTGTGAGGCAGCATTCGGTGGGATCCGATTCTTCAAGCGATATTTAGAAAAAAAAGAACGGGTGAAGAAATGAAAACAAAGACGTCACCTGGTAGCTTAGGGGTTACCCTCCATGTCCGATGAAGGGTCTGGTTCACAATTAGGTGAGGAAGGGCTTAGCGGTTGGAGGAATAGGTGTCGGTGTGGACGCGGCTGAGAAGAGGAGATCTATGCTGCTCCGGATGGATGTCCTGATCTCCAGCGATGCAAAGGACAAAACAAATGGGACAGTGTGGCTCTGCCCCCTCCGGTCTGGCCTCTATGCCCTTTCTGGTGGAGGGTTGGAGCTGGGGGTGGATGCGCGGTAGGGCTGTGGTTGGACGTGCCCATACTCCTTTCCTCCCACCACACCGAGGAGTCCTCCACGCGCTCCACCACGGTTAGTACAGCTGTGGGGGGGTTTTCTGCCATGGGACGCTCCCACAGAAACCTGCCTGGAGACAGGAAGCTGACTCTCGCCGGAAGAGGACTGGCTCTCAAGCAGGCTGCCGGAGAGAGAGTAAGTGAGAGGGGCTGCTTGGTGGTCTCCTCGGTTGGCGGAATCTCACCCTCTCAGGAAGCTGCAGCCTGGCCCATGAACGTAGGTCTCTCTGTCTGTCATCCCCCACGCTTTAACTGCATGGCCCCTGGACAGATTTCTTTAGGCTGCAGCTTCCCGTACCAGGGTGTTGCATGTGCTTCCACAGCTGAGGAGCACCTCCGAAGGTAGCCGCAGACTCTCGCCTCTTTCTCGGCAAGCAGGACCACTGCTTCCGCTTGGTGTCCCTGAAGAGATGTGTCCCTTCCGGCACGCAGATAGTCATTCTCTCTCAGCCACTCCAGCACATCAATCCTCGTGTTCCTCCTCAATGGAGGTATTGACCTCCTCTTTCCTGTCCCCGCATATGCCTCTTCCTCCCTTTTGGCAGGACCAGATGGGCCCTGCCCCCCCCCCAAAAAAAATCCACTTCCAAGAAAAAGGGGCTCCAGGTGGTAGGGGCTGCTCCTCCACACCAACCAGCAGCAGCAGCAACCAAGAGGATCATCATATCATCATCATCACTAGCAGGATCATACAATCAGTCATTCATCATTATCATTCATCAATCATATCATCAGCAGCAGCAGAGCAGCAGCAGCAGGACGCAGCAGGGACCAGGGATGCAGCAGCAGCAAGAGTAAGCACGCAGCAAGGCGCCACGCAAGACCAGGAGCATGAGCAGGACGGCAGGAGCACAAGCAGGAAACGAACAGGACGAGAGCGAAGTCCAGGAGTAGCGAGCCAGTGGACCGTCTTGACTAGCAGGACGCAGCAGGATGAGGAGCAGCTTCAACAGCAGGGTAATGCACCAGAAGAAGCACCACACGAGGAGCAGCTTAGCAGAGTAAGCATGAGCAGAAGGCATCACTGCAGGATCAGCCCTCATCAAAAAACCCCACCAGAGTTAAGCCAACGAGCAGAAGCACCAGCGGAAGGCAGCAGCATCAAAGCTCTCCAAGAAGCAGAAAGCAGCAGAATGCCCCAGCAGAGAGCTCAGCAGAAGCAGAGTCAGGGACAGGGGGCGGGAGGGTGGCCTGTTCCTCTTGCCAGGGATGGGGCAAGCAGGTTGCTGAGGCTTTCTCTTCGGCGTTCCGCATGTTGTGGGGTTTGCCTGGGCTGGCAGGGAGGCTGCAGGGAGGCTGGGCAGGGAAGGCTGGCAGGCACCAAGGCACGCAGGTAGGCTGGCAGGAAGCCCTGGCAGGAAGGCAAGGCCACCGAAGGCTGGACAAGGAAGGCTGGCAAAGCCAGGGCAGCGCACCAAAGGCTGACAGGGGCAGACTGGCTGGCAGGCGAAGCTGGAAGGGCAGGGCTGGGCAGCAGGCAGGCAGGCAAAGGCAGACAGCAAGGCTGGCAGGGAAGGCTGGGTCGAGGAGGCTGTGAGCAGGCTGTTAGAGGCCAGGCTGGGCGAGCGCAAGGGCAGTCAACTGATGCCAGCGACAGCAGGTTTTCCTCACGAATGGGACCACTTGCTTCCGGAGCTGCGTTCCCTTGTATATCCACGGCTTATAGCGCAATGACATGCCCAGACATGCGCAGTTAACTGCGCTCGGGCATCGTGTTAGGACTTCCGCTGGATTTCTTCCGCTAGGCTTCCGCTCTGCATGCCGCCATTAGCAGTCGCCGCTGTGCATTCCGCTGTGCAGTCCGCTTCATGGCCGTTACATGTCGCGCGTCTGCAATGCGCTTTCATCATTCCGCGTCCACTTTTGCTGAGGTCCCCGGAAAGCCTTGCGGATGGTCCATCCGCCCTGCATTGCTTCCATCCGCTGGGTTCTGTGTAGTAATTAATATATGCATGTCATATGCTTTGCAACGTGTGTATGCATTGCAACTATGTATTCGGTTCAAGTGCGCATTTGCAACCATTGTAGTTCATCAACGTATAATCATTGAAAGGGCTTTGCCTTGTATTTCTTTTGTCTCCCTCCCTTCAGTGACGCTTTTGCAGGACACGTACAGGGACAAAGGAGTTAAACCATCTGTAGAAATATCCTTATTCACATTGTGAGATTAGTTTGTCTATGCATGCGAGCTTTGTAGAAAGCGAGTGACATTCCTGCATTGAAATTTTGAATGCTTGCGATCCTGTCTGACCGGAATTTTTGCCTTATGCTGAGCTAATTAAAATCATGTGTATTCTTGATCTGGACTGGGCTTGACCTAGGTCTGAATAAACATCAGCCCCTTTTGAATGAGCATAATAAAAGAAGCGTGTACCGCAGCATTCTGTGCTACACTTCATCGAGGAACTGGTCGTCTCCTGTTTCGTTTCTTTCTCCTTTCGGTTCTCCTATCATGAGGTGCCGCTATCTAATGCGGGATAAAGCAGAATAACCGCATTTTGGTGACCCACGTGATTCGCCTAAGGGGCATCACGGTTGCGAACGCGCTCAATATCTTGCCCGCTGCGAAGGGGAGCTGTGCGATCGCCACGGTTCCTGAGGCGTAATTGCGACCATGCATCGGATCTGAAACACGGTGCCCTCGACTTGTGCGTAAAAGTATAGGCGGAAACTTTTCTCAAAATCGAAGACAGAGCATCTGAAGGAATTGGAGAGGAGTTAGTCGCTATCTTCTTCTACGATATTGCATAAATTTAAAGGGCTCATCCTGTAAAAATGAACACCTGTTTAGCCGACCTTATTTGACTTTAATGTGTGGCAACATCTGTGTCGCCATTATCCAATGAGGGATAAACAGACGGGAGGAAAGGGACAGGAAAAGGCAGAGAGGCGGGAAGGAGGAAAGGGTCCCTTAAAGAATTTCCATTTGCAAAAAGGTATGTGACTATGCTCCATAGTCCCTCCTCGTGCACCTATTGGCAATTTTGGGTCACTTGAGGAAAGATTATGGAGGCTTTTAAAAGTCCATTATAAAATAGAAGCAGAGAGTGTATTTGATCTCCCCCCACCCAAAGTTATGATAATTTTCTGTCACTTCAACCTCCGCTCCCAATGATCTTAAGTCATTATCGGGAGCCTCCGCTCGCATCCAATCCACTTCCTAAATGTAGAGCCCTCGTGTCCCTGCCACCACCTCCGAGGTGGGGGGTGGTTGTAAAGCCATTCAACAAAGCCTTTTATGAAGGAGAAAATTGATGAGGACACCCTTGCAGCTGCCTCGTCCTTTTATGCCTATCATACAAACCCGGCAATCCTCCAGCTGCCTCAGTATCACCACCAATGTTCTGTACAACAATGATTAAGGAGTTTAAAAGCAGCTTTAAGCAGGAAAATGGTATTCAATCTTCGCTATGTAAGGGTCTTTTAGATCAATAGCCAACCAGGAGCTGTTGATAAAGCTGATTGGCGTATATTATTTCAAGCATGAGTCCCCACGCCTTCCACATTTTTGGTCTGGGAGTCAGAATTTCATAAGTCGTACTGCAGGGAGTCCGCCAGCCGCTAGAGTGGCTTGCCGGCAAGATGTCACTCTAGATGTATGCTTAACGGTACTGGCACTATGTGTCTACCGTTGTCCAGCAGATTGCCACAAGACGCGAGCTGGCTTTTCCCTAATATTACAGGATGTGCTGTTGGCCGCTGCTTCGAAAAAATTCGATAATGCAGGACTGCGTGCCAAATCTTTTTTCCAAAAGTCATTCCAAGGACCTTCTGAGCCTTTTTCGCTCCTGTTATAAATCTCCCTCACAGAAAAGCCTATAAGAGAAGAGCAAATTTTGAGTAATGAGGAGGCTTGGTATGAATAAAATTGAAACTTGCATTAATGAAAAATCAAAACGCTAGATTGTCAGAAAGTTTTACACCTTAATTAATAAGAGAAATGTTACCTTGGCAGATTGATCTTAGCAGCCTGCGAAGTCAATAGAACACTCCCATTCCATGTTACTCTGGCTACAGCCATTACTGTAGGCATGCAGCAGAACATGAAGCTTGCGTCTTTTTTCCATTTCCGCAAAAAACACTCGCAAAATGGGCAATTTGTTTAATTGGTGGCAAAGCCAGGTCACTTTTTAAGAAGGCCGAAAATGCAGATGCCCGGCGGGGGGAGCCAAATATGGTCAAGAAACCAGGTAGCGTCGCCAAGAGTAACGCGTATGCACGATCGGTGCAAAAGGCGCCTACGCACTGGGACGCTAATCAGTGGTGCAGAGTCCAAAGGCAATGAACAGACAGAATAACCCTGCAATCATTCAAAAACCTTTTTTGTAATCAGGGAAACTAGAAACGGGGCCGGCAGCGCAGCCCCACACAAAGGCTGCTGAAACTTGCAGACTTTTCTTCTTCTTTCGCTTACGGATGCTTTGTTGGCTGATGACTGTCTGATACTTATCTTCCTCTTCTGGTGTCGGCTGACGTTTCTCTGTAACGTCTGTTCAGCCTTTTCCATATGCCCCCGATATTCCGTGCTACGTCTTTCGCTGTAAGGGATTTAGCTGAACAAGGTATTACTTGCCTCTCCTTTTCTGCAAATGAACGCCCACTGTATTGTCTGATGTGCTGTGCTTGTCTGTACTAGGCTAAATACAGAAGATTACTGATAAATGAGGGGGATGGTTGTGGCAAAATGATGTGTGGCTTCTGAGACAACAACAAAGAGCAACTCTATGCCCTAGGTAAGCACTTAAAAACAATTGGTGCTGACAAGATCACCATTGGTCAGTTGCAGAAGGCCACCTTACTGGGATATGTTCACGTAATCCGCCGATACATCACGCAGTCCTAGTGATTTGTGATATGAAACCCAGCATGGTATCTCATTTGCTGTGTATACTGTAACAATAACAATAATAATATAGATAAAGAATTGGAGAAGATAACAAGATACAAAGACCTACAAATAGAAATAGAACGACTATGGCAAAGGCAAGCAAGCGTGCCTTGGGTACAGTCCTAAAACAACTGGAGCACCACTTGAACACCATAGGCATTGACAAATTTGCCATCAGTCAATTGCAGGAGGCAGCTTTACTTGGAACAGCTTCCATCCTCTGGGGATATCTGTAACACCATCAAATATCCAGATTTCCCTACCCCAGGTCCTTGGTAAGGACTCGGTAGGTAGACAAAATGCCAAATCCAGTCTGAACATCTGGCTGACTGTGTGATTTTTTAATAATAATAATAATAATAATAATAGTGATAATAATAATAATAACAATAACAATAATGCAAAACTACTGTGGGACTTCTGAATACAGACTGACAAAATTTTAGAACACAATATCCCGGATATCATGATTGTGAAGAAGAAAAAAGTGTGGCTCATCGACATTGCCATACCTGGTGACAGCAGAATCAATGAGAAACAACTTGAAAAAGTCCCCAGATATCAGGACTTGAGAATCAAACTGCAGAGACTGGCATAAACCAGTGCAGGTGGTTTCAATGGTGTTTGGCACACTGGGTGCTGTGCCTAAAGACCTAGGCAAGCACTTAAAAACAATTGGTGCTGACAAGATCACTATTATTATTATTATTATTATTATTATTATTATTATTATTATTATTATTATTATTATTATTATTCCCCTTCCCCTTCTTTTCATCTTCTTCTTCCTTCTCTTCCTCTTCTTTCTCCTTCTCTTCTTCCTCTTCCTTTTTCCTTCTTCTTTCCCTTCCCCCCTCCCCCTCCTCCTGATCGTACTGCTCTCAAGTATAGAGAATAACTCAATCCCATTAAATTATACCTACTTAACTAATACACTGATTTAAATCCCTAAACTTGGCACCCATTTCAGTGGACTGACATTTTCACCGAGCTACAACCTTCCTGAAAAACAAAAAGATGGAATCATCTCCATGATCCATTTTGGAGTCCTGGCAATTTGAGCACGTTCCCCACGGCTTTAGCTGCCTCTGCCAAAGGTCCTTTACAGCCAGTGCCTCCACTCGGAAAGCAATCCAATACATTGACTTCTACTAGCAGCCAGCTGGAGACCTTTTGTAATCAGGAACTGGAGATCTAGAGTAGACAGATGACTAATTTACAACACTGTGTAGATGGATTAGGCAGCAGTCTGTTGAACATTTGTCAAGATAATTTGGTTTCCATGGAAACAGTTTGTCACAGAGGTTCACATGACAGTGATTGGAAATTTAAACAGGTGCTTGTCTTCAGGCTGGATGGGCCCACAGGCAATGGAAATTGGAACTCTATCCAGTTAAACTTCTTGAGAATATTAGATAATATCTAGCTGTCAGTTGAAGGCTGTCCAGTCTTACATTTACTGCATTGACAGGAGACAAACAGTTTTCAAGATAATTACCTCTTGTCCAGTATAGAACTCCATTCTATCTTTTAATATGGCAATTTTACTTACATTATAACATTTTAACAAGTTTGCTAGATTAAAGCTAAGAGCTACCCACTCTGGATTTGTTATAACTTGATTAAAAGTTTGGAACAAACTTCATAAAGCTTTTACATTAACCTAGAAAGTTCAGCTCTTACATTGCAGTAAGCCTTATAGGATGTGAGCTGCTAGATCAAAACAAAGATCTTTTCAGTATATGACTTCAGCTGCTGAAATGAATCAAAAGATGCACTTCCAAAACCACTTGGCTTGGTAGATTAGATCTAAAGGCCTTACAAATAGAGATTGCTGGGTCTGTCCAGTTCTGTATTTACAGTTTCCAAAGTATTGCTTTATATAGTATAATTTATAAATAAGTGTCTAAATGAGATCATGAAGCACCAGAATGTTTGTGTGTCATATGTATTTATAAATATCAGTTAAATCAATTTTTCTAGTAAAATAGACACTGCAAAACCTCATATTGTTCTCCTGCCAGTGGAGTCAAGTATCTGAAATTCGCTTAGCTTATGATGAAGAATTCCTTTCTTCCTGATTATTAACCATTTCAAATTAAGAACATGCGCACTGAACAAATATAGTATGTATATGCTAGGGAAGAAAAAGTTCCACTGAAAGTAATGGAATGTATTTCTAAATGAATATATATAAGAGCATGCTGCAAACCACTCTTTTGATGGCAATTTTCTCCAGTTTTTGAAACAGCTGTTATATTTTTCCAGATATTTGTTGTCAAGAAGCACTGTGACATGTCAAGTATAGCAACTGACCCAATTTATAAATTATCCATACTAATATATTTATAAACACATTCATGTTGATTCCTTATGGTGGGTACTCAGCCATATTTTTTCCTGTAAACATTATTGAACAAAACACCATTATTCTTAAGTTAAACCAAGCTACAGGGTCTTCTTAGAGTTGAAGATTTTTGAATGAAATCTCTAAAATGCCTAAGAACTTGGATGTGTTTGGATTGTTTCATCTATACAGTGAGAACTAAGTTACTAGATTGGGATGGAACTGAAAAAAAAAATGAGAATGCCAGGTCTATACTTTGCAAATGCTTTGACTAGAAACAGCAAAGGAAAAAGAGTAGAACTATGAATCAGAATAGCAACTGACATGAGCAGAAGTTTTTTTTAAAAAAAAAAACCAGCCAAAGTATATAAGATCTTTGGTTGCAGCATATCATTGATTTCCTTTCTGATCAGAAACAGGCCATGACTTTAAATCAGAGAGGCATTTGGACCATCTTGTATTGGGAGAGTGAGTCTATTACAAAATGGACACCATCACCCCTTACTCAGAATGTCCACTAATTTCTTAGAATGCTTTCTGATACCAGTGGGGATTTTATGGGTCCCAGAGATATCCTTCAAGTAAATATGATGGCATATGGCATAATTGTTATCACATTGGTTATTTTTAAAAAAGTCAAATGGGGTACAGTGTGTGTATGGATGTGTGTGTGTGTGCACGCGTGTGTTATGATGGGCTGTGAGAACAACAGGCAGAACAGTCTAGACAACAGTCTAATAAATGAAAATAAATCCATAGCAGGAATGTAATTTGGGTTTCAGAATTACCCCTCATCTAGGGTCTCTGGAAAGTAAAGGCAGGAAGAGTGGAAGTGCTTTCAGGCTAGCTAGACTGTTATCAGTCCTTTAAGATAGTTCAGACCAAGAAATTGAAATCATAAATATTAATCGTACCTTTATAGTAAGTTTACGGTAAAAATTCTTGCAAGTTTTACCTCTGTAAAACAGAACCAAAGAGAAGAGCTGTACTCCCAAAAATACAACTGTTGTAATGACAATGTTAGAGGCATTAGTCATGACATAATAAGGAGCACTAGTGTGTATGTATAGGAGATACTATTCTGCTAGAGATTTCCGCAATTGCCTTTGGAGAGTCATCTCATCCACATGCATCATATGTGGCTGGAAGAGGCTCTTCTGTTATTGTTTATGCTGCCCTTGTATCCTACAGTAAACACGGAAAGGGAAATGGTTTCTGGAATTAAGCAGCAGCAGAGACAGATAATGGCTTGAAACATGTCCTGGATCCCTATTTTTCTCCAGGAAAACCAATAAAATTCATCTACAAGTCTAATTAAAAAAAAATCAGAGCATTTGCCCATCTATCTTGGTAATGGGCTCTTCAAGTATCTAAGCCATAATGAAGAGACTGCTTATTAAAAAAGAGACAACATATTGTATCTCAGTAGGACTTATTCATTTAGATGTACCTCCTCAGACTACTCAGGGTTGGGTGATTCTAGTATGTCATTTCTGTGTAATGTGGAAATTAATTATTCTAATTTGTCAAAACAGAATTATGCCTACTGAACAAAGGGTTCTGTGTTTTTTAAGGAAGGAACATGCTGAAGGTAGTGATGTGCATATTCACACAAGTTTGGGATATTTGGAGAGCAGGTGTTTTTATTGTTTTCATATCCTAAAATCAAATCTTTTCAGGTATCTTTCTGTTTACATGCAGAGGAAGGATATGAAACACATTACATATCATGGGAGAGTCATCAATATTTTAATCTATTTCAACAAGAAATGAAAATGATGTCCTTACTTGATCAATGTTTTAAAAGTGTTACTCTTGTATCAGAAGAAGGATGCAGTTCTCTTAAATACAGCTTCAGAAAAATAACTATTTCATAGCTCTGAGAATGAACTTTGACCTCAGAGAAATCCCCCAAGTAGAAAGCTATGTAAAAAGAGGATTCACCATGATTGCTTCAAGACACTGTTGTGTCTTTTATCTGAGAATCCCCACCAAAGGTCACATCCCAGGAATGTGATAAAAATAAAGATTGTACTCTCTGCAAAAGAATTAATGCCGGTATCAATACATGTGCGTGGTGTGTGTGTGTATGTGTGTATACTCAAGATATCATTATATGGAACTAAGAATAGTATGTCCTCATCTTATCAGAAACTTGAAATTCACTAAAGTAAATTGGAAGGGGGAAACAAAAAGGATAGTAGGAAGAGTGCAGAAAAGAGCAACAAAGATGATAAGGGGTACACCACATGATGAATGAATATCTAGTGAAGGAAACTGGGTATGTCTAGCCTATTGAAGAGAAGAATTATGGTTGTCATGATAGCCCTCTTCCAGTGCTTGACAGTTTGTCACCAGAGAAGAGAAGATAAACTTATTTTCCGAAGCACCTGAGGGAAGGACAAGAAGCAACGGGCAGAAGCTAGTCAGAAAGAGAGAGAGACCCAGCCTAGAACTAGGGAGAAATTTGCTTTGGAGAACAATCCATCAATGAAACAGCTTGCTTCCAGAAATTGTGGGCTCTCCATCACTGGTGGTTATCAAGAAGGGTTTCGACAACTATTTGTCTGGGATGCAGTTTGGTCCCTTCCAACTCTATGTTCTGTGAATGAGGATACCACCTGGATTAATAAGTACTTAAATGACAGGTTCCAAATCAGTCTTGCACAAGGCAAGTTAGCCTACCTAGCAACTGACCAAATATAAAATATCTGTAACAAATATCCCAGTGGAAATTCTCTGCCTGGACTGAGTGCTTGGGCCAGTTCTATATTGTAGGAGTTAGAATGAAAGAGTGAGAATGAAAGTGTGGTAAACACTTGATAAACATTTGAATGCAATACAAATTAGCCACACATAGAATTCTCTGTGCCTCTACTTTGCTAAGAGATCTCATCTGTTTCTCAAATTCCTGTCTATGAATTCTAAAGGAAAAGTAGAAAAAGAATTGGTTGCTGAGCATTGTATGTGTGTTTTCCTAAATAAATTTCCCCATTTATCAGAACTGTTCAGGATGAGTTCTTTCTAGAGAGGCCAGCCACAGTTACACAGAATTATTAATCAAAGAAAATGATATGAGTTTGAGTTTAGTAAAAAAAAATCATTATGAATAAAGCCCATAAAGTCCTTGAAGAAAGGAAAGTGATGGCACTTAAGTCAGACTTTTAAAACTATGTGGTCACTTAGAATTCAGTAGAATTCAGCATTCAGTCGAAAAGTTCACTAAAGAAGTTTCAAGTTCTTAACAAAAGTTCCCTGAATGTTAAAAAAAAAAGTTGGATCAATGCAGGGGTGGAATATAATAGGGTTAACTACCAGTTCAGGATTTACGAGCTTCCCTGCAGGCTGCGAGATGTGTGCCTGTAAATCAGCAGCAGCAGCTGCCTACAGAGAAGCAGCCTTCGAAACAACCCTCTTTTCCTGCTTTTCTAAATGCAGCTGTACCTTGTTCAGCAGCAGAAGTTGAAAAATCAGGAAATAAAGGTAAGAGCCGGGGTGGATGGGTGGGCAAAAACACCGGCAGACATAGAACCGGTTCTATGTCTGCTGCTCTTCAGAGCTACCAGTTCTACAGAGGTGGACAGAACCAGTAGAAACCCACCCCTGGATCAATGGTATTATGAAGCGTGCTTACAACCATGTCAGTATGGATTTTGAACACTTAAGAAAAAAGGTTCAGGATCTTATGGACTCAGGTGAGATTTATCAACCCTTCCAGTTCATGAAAGAGGACTGGAAAAGATAAGAAGAATTCTGCATGGATAAGCCTGATGAAGCAAACAATGTGAATAGGAATGATCTGGTTTCTGGAATCACAATCTGAGTTATCTGGATAATAAACTAATGCCAAGGGATGACTTGCACTTTACAAGAATAAAAATGTGTTGGGGTCAAAATATGTTGACCTTGATGAGGAAAGATTTCAACTAAATCCCATGGAGGTTGGAGAAGAAAGGAGTTCATCTAAAGACTTGTAGCTATTTTTAAAAATGGACCTATTAAATTATTCAGTCAAAACTCATAAAGAATATTAGTTCATAAAGTTCATGGCTTAATGATGCCCATCATATGGGAAATGTTTAAGATTAGCTTGTAATCTTAATAGCAGAAAGTATGTATGATTTAGTAGATATTATGGAGATCTGGTGGAAGGACTTAAGGAATAACTCATTCAAAAGAATCAGAAGAAATAGAAAGACAAAAGGACCTGCACAACTGTAGAAATCCAAGTGATGAATCCAAGCTAAGTTGAAGAATAAATAAACCATACTTTTGAATGTGTCTACAATTCCCCCAACAAACAAAATGAGAACATACGGATGAGACTTTCAAGAAGAAAATTACGGATCTTTCAAAACAGTATGAAACAATATGTTAATCTCTTAGGAGATAAATTTTGCCAAGCATGGACTTTTCTAGGAAATTCATAGAATTTGTAAGGTTTAGAAAGTACCCTGGAGATCCTTTAGCCCAACCTGCTACCTAAGTATTGGATTCCATTACTATACCTCTCCAACATATGGCCGTCTAGCCTTTGTTTTAACAATCCTGGCAAAGAAGAGTCTCCTACTTCCTGAAGCTACTATTTCAAGTTGAACAGCTTACCATTAGAAAATTCTTCCTGCTTCCTTGTTATTTGAAACCATTGTTTCTCGTTGCCTTGCAAAATAACACTGAACATTGCAACCACATCTTCTACAAGGCTGGTCTTTTAGGTCAATCAAATTTCTCTACAGGGGACTTCCAGTTTGACATCGCGGCAGTATTGGACATGAGGAGTGGATCTCCATGATCCCATGCTGAATCCTCCTTGTTGGAAGCCCCCCCCGGGGGCTAAAGTCAACCTGTAGGGATGACAAATAAAAGAGGGGCACCCTGCAGGTTGCAGATAGCAGCAGCTCTCCAGTTGGATCCAGGGATTCCCTCCCATCCAGCAATGAAGAGGAAAGACAGCCATTATGACTGTCATGAAGCTGGGGCAGCTGAAGAAATAAAGAAAGTGCTGGAGCAGTACAGAAGAACAGTGATTGGAACTGTGTGAGGTGAAAATAAACCCTGGTAAAGAGACTCAGAGAGAAAAATTGTAGATGGTGGGGGGGGAACTAAAGAAAGAATGCAAATTCTTAAAATAAAGAAAGATTGAATCTCTAAATTTTATTGGCAATATTTTGGTAAGGCATTTTAAAATGCTGGAACCACTTGTTTGAAATACTATTTGTAAAAAAGGGAAATAAAGATTGGTAATTTGTGCAACATTGAAATCTAAGGTGAAGGCGCCATCTACTGGTGAATGGAACATTTAAATATTTACTAAACTCACCTGGAGGTCTGCTGTCTTATTTACTGTGCTATATTTTTACTTTAAGGCTACTGGAGGTTTAACTGTGAGAGCCTCAAAGACATTTAAAGTAAGTGATTTCCAAATACCAGGATCTATGACTGAATTTGCAGAATGGATTTAAGGAGACATTCAGAAATCTTCCTGGATTGTTAAAATGGAATTAATTAACTAATCTTGGGATACAAAGAATTTTAACCATTGCATCCTTCTGAGGACCAACACCAGAACTGAACACATGGTTTGTAAGCTGGCTTTTGGAGGCTACAGACAATTGAGACTCTGGGGCAGTGACAGACTGCTGATAGGCTATTGAGCAATATTTGGATCTATTAAAAGACAAGATGTTGTAACAGGCAGGGATGACTGGATTTCAAAAAGAAATAGTGTGGATGTTTCAAAGTATTTATGATATGTTGACAAAGAATCACGGGGAGATAAAAGACTTAATGCAGGACATTCTGGGGAAATCAGAAAATGTTCAACAAGGGACAACAAATAAAGATCAAGAAACAAAGGAAACAGAAGAAATAACAGAATGACCAGAAGAAAAAACAGACCAGATAAAGTAACAAGAAGAACAAGAAAAGAAAGAGAAGACAATAAAGGATCTTATGAACCAAATCAGGGACAATATAGATTAAGAGACCAAAAAAGGGAAATGGATAAAAAGAAAGATGTGTTTAAAGAGAAGATTGGGGCTTGGGCAGACCCCCTGGAGAGATGGCAGCAAAATATACTATAGATGGAAGAAATACTCAGGTTAAATAGGAAAGATGTAGACAGAGACAAAGATCCAAGGGAGGAGTTTGGGAGGCAAGCCAAAAAAGAATAAGAATTGAAATATGAATGCGGTCAAGAGATGATGGTTGGAAAGAGAATGTGGTTTATTATAAGATTGGTATTATTGAAACCAAGAACAGAAGTAGAAATAAGATTAAGGGGAAATATTATTATATAATATGCTAAAAGTAATAGTTAAATGTAAAGATTAGATGTTGGAATATTGTACCATTATGAATGTCTAAATAATATTGTGATTGTTATTAGAATGGTGCACCAAAATACTGAACAAACAAACAATGAAGAAACTTATTCTAGTACAAATATGTATAATAACACCATAATTATATAAGTATGATTAATGTAATAAATATTAATATTTAGAGATAGAAACAAGATCAAGGAGGAATATTATTATACATATTTTATATAACATACTAAAAGTAATAGCTAGATGTATAGCTATTATTAGATATTGAAAGATGGTAATATTATGTACATTTAAACAATATTGTGATTGTTATTAGAATGGCGCATTAAAATATTGAACAACTAAACAATGAAGGAATACACTTAGATATAAATATGTATAATAATACTATAACTACATGATTAATGTAACAAACATTATTAATATTACTATTATTATTTATATTTAAATGAATGATGTCAAGATACCTCACTGTTCATGTAATGTTTATTTTAAAATGAAAAAAAAAATAATTAAAAAAATTCCCTACAGGTTCCTCTTCTCAAGGCTAAACGTGTCCAATACCTTCTCCAAGCTCCTTTTCCTTGGTTATTGTTCTTTCATTTAGTTTGTAAATGTCCTTCCCAAAATGTGCCAAGAATTGGATGTAATATTCTAAGTATAGTCTGACTTCTAAGTATAGTCTGACTGATGCTACCTATGATTATGTTTGCTTTCCTGCCCCCCCCCCAACTACATCACACTTATCGGCTNCCCCCCCCCCAACTACATCACACTTATCGGCTCATATTAAGCTTGGGATACAGTGACCATACAATTTTGGAATTCTTGATCTTAAGGAAACGTACTCTACTCATATTTGAATATGTATCTTGAATTTTAAAAAGTGGATTTTAATAAACTTAGAGCAATGATAAATAAGATTTCATGACAAGAAAAACAAACTTGGGAAAAGAATCCAATATAGATAGGTGGGTAGTTGCCACCTGCACCATGAGTTTAATAAAGCATTTGACAAAGCACTTCCCAACATTCTGAATAGCAAACTAATTAAATATGGTGCAGAGGTGGTATTCAGCAGGTTCTGACCAGTTCCGGAGAACCGGTAGCGGAAATTTTGAATAGTTTGGAGAACCGGCAAATACCACCTCTGACTGGAGATTTTATAGTATCCTTCTCCTGCCATGCCCACCAAGTCACGGACACAGAACTGGTAGTAAAAAAATTTGAATCCCACCACTGGTATGGTCCCTATGGTATGACATTAAGGTGGATATACTCAATACTTGAAAATGATGCTTAAAGCATATGCTTGATTTATCAATGGCTCCTCATAAACTGAAACTTACTATTAAGTGGGGGCACCTCTAGTTTCAGTCCTGGACCTTTGTATTTGTTGTGTTTCGCTGACAGCAGGTGCAGATGACTGAGGTCTCAGATGAGGGGCTTGCATGTGATGCAGAAATAGGGCCAGGACCTATCCAGGGAGTGGAATGCTGCCTTTGGAGATTGTGGAGGCTAGCAACAGTGATGAAGAGATCCCCGAGCAGCCCATGCTCAGTGCGCATGCATGCAGGGCTGCTTGAAGGAAAGAGCAGCTGCAGCAGCACAGTGACTCAGGAGTAAGGCTGGAAGGTAATGGCCTCTCCCTGAGAAGATAAAAGCCAGATAAGAAACTGCAGTTCTTTGCAGAAGGCAAAGAAGTTTGATACTGGAGCCTGATGGACGTTAGAATATCTGAGTTGGTGTTCAGAGACTCTTTGATTTATTGTTTAGGAACTTTATCTGTTGTTCTTGGCAGTTGCAAAATCTTGGCAAGGCTCTTCCTTATCGAAGCTAATTAGTTGGAAGCAGCCTTTTATCTGTAAAGGAACAGGATTCATAAATAAACAGTAAAAGGTTGTGCTGGTACCTTTGTCTTGTGTTTACTCTCATGGAACCAGGTTTGGGTCAGAACAGTATTCTTTACGAAAAAGTGAAAGGTTGTTGTTCAAATCTGTGGATGATGCAACACTAGTAAGATTGAAAACCCTGGAAGTAAAATAAATTTTAAAAAAAGATCCTGTAAAATTAGAGAAGCGTGCTGAAAAGAACAGTATAAGCAAAACGTAATGTGAACAAATGTAAAATCATACATTTAAGACACAAAAATCAAATTTCTGAACATAAAAAAGAGGAAAACCTGGCTTGCAACAGGGCTTGCATAAAAATACTTTGGATATTTTTCCTCATCCAACCCAACAATGTGCACCATCCATGCAAAAAAGGCAAGTGGAATTTTCATTTGCATGAATGGAGGCAAGCTTTCCAAATTAAGGATTCAGATGAACTGGAACAGGTTTAAAGAAGGGCAGAAAGGATGATCAGGGCAGTGAGAAGCAAATTGTGTAAGGATACATTGAAGGGATTGGGTGTATTTAACCTTGAAAAGAGAAGAGCGAAAGGAGGTATGATTATTTTCTTCAAATATCAGAAAGGATGTAATAGACCAGTTCATTATCATTCCAGAGTGCAGAACAAAAAAAGATAATAGATTTAACCTACAGGAAAGCAGATTCAACTAGATATTACAAGAAAAACAGTTCCTAATAGGAAGAGCAGTTCAGTGGTGTATCCAATTATCCCAGAAGTGGTAAGTTCTCATTCACAGGGTTTATTCAGGCGAATGCTAGACAGCTATCTGTCAGGAATACTTTAATTTAGATTCCTGTCCTGAGCAGGAGGTTAAATCCTATGGCCTTAATGACCCTTTCTCACCATAAAAGTCTCTAAATGATTATGTTGCCATCTTCAGGAAAGGCAACCCTGGCTGCAATTCACTAAACCTGTCAGCTATGGAACAAAGGGTGATAGAATAGCAAAATTCAGCTCTCTCTCTCTCTCTCTCTCTCTCTCTCT
>BHFT01066752.1:0-30682 GCA_004320025.1 Laticauda laticaudata | reverse complement strand
CAACGGATGCAACATTTTTCTCTTCCGTTGTGTCCTTTTTGCATCCGTTGGGCAGTGTGACACGGCCTTTAATGCTCTGATCAGCAGGTATTTATTAAATAATTACCTAATTTATTAAATGCAAACACTGTCCATCTCCTTGATACGGAGACTCTTACAAGCCATAAAAAGATAAATAGAAAAACAATTAAAATGTAAAAACTATGCAAAGTTAGAACCCAGCAGATAGATGGCACGGGGTGAGATCTTCTTACCCCACCAATCACTTCCAGCACTTCAAGACCCCCTTGAGGTCCCAAGCTAACTGGCAAAGCCAAGATTTAATACTTTTTCAGAAGGCCAAAAGGTTGGGAGAGTTCTCTCCACCAGTGATAGAGTATTCCACAGGGCCAGCTCCACAATGGAAAAAGTAATAAATGAAAACAAAGCTAAACAACAATAAAAGACCATTTGTGAAAAACACTTTCAGTTTTCATAAGAGTACAAAAGAATTCCAGAAAAAAAGCCTTCTTTCTTTCTTTCTTTCTTTCTTTCTTTCTTTCTTTCTTTCTTTCTTTCTTTCTTTCTTTCTGTCTGTCTGTCTGTCTGTCTGTCTTTCTTCTTTTATCTTTCTTCTTTTATCTTTCTTCTCTCTCTCTCTCTCTCTCCTATCTTTATTATCTATCTATTGCGAATTTGGACATTTTCACTGTAGTAATAGAGATCTGAACTGATAGTAAACAAATTGTATGATTATTCTCTATCCCACCCCATTTAGTAAGAAAAATTATGAATATATCAGAGCAATGGTGGCTCTAAAAGGGTAATACAGCAATATCTGAGTAACTACCTCAATTTCCTTGACTTGGGTAAATCTATTTCACTCTAAGATGATGGCTATATTTCTAGAAACACAAGAGACAAATGTATTTAGCAAGGCCTAAGTCTACGAGAAATTCTTCAGTGTGATGTATAGGTAATATTCAATTAATTGTTAACAAAGATACAAAGATCCTTAGGTTATTTCCTTCCTCATAAAAGAATAGAGAGTAGACTCAAGCCTTTTAAAATATTTATATTCTGTTGGTTAGTGACCACAATAAAACTATTTGAAAAGATTTATATCCAACATTTCCTGTTTTAACACCATGAAATAAAAATAAAATAAAATTTGGCTTAAAGTCTACAATGTCAAAGTTTATCTCTAGGGTTTTTCCCTTCTGGATGAAGTCAAACTGTCACAAACTGTTTTAGAGGGAAGTCTAAAAAATTTATTAAGCCCAAAATCTGAAAGCTATTCCATTGGCTAATGCTTTTGACTTTAAAAAATTTAAAGCAGATGATACTGTGTATAATTACCACCCCTGCTTTTAAAAAATCTAAAATAGGTCAGAAATGTCTCTTGGCATTATCAGAGATAAACCTTCTTTGCTTCGTCCAGACATCAGAGAACATAATAGCTACCGTGAAGTGTTTAAAGGCCTTAATTTGATGCAAGAAATTCTCTTGTAATCATGGATGCTTTTTATTCAAGACAAATTTATGACTCTTTATTCAAGACAAATTTATGACTCACTTTCTTGAAAAGAGCATAACCTATGTTTTGCAATAATTGAGAATCAATTTTTCCCTCTGCAAGATGATGACAATTGCTTTCTTCGGGTAACTTTAATTAGTAGAGAGAATGGCTACACCAAGAGAATATGAAGGCACAGTGTTCCTATGTTAATCCCCTTTAAACATGTTAAAAAGATTGCTAAATTACTGAGAAAGCACTTATGAAAGGAGGACACTATAAGATTTCTGTAATAAAGTTGTTATGTCCATATGAAGATGGGGGCTTTAATTGTTCTTGTTTCCAATTTTAGCATTGCACTTTGATTTTTGCTTCTTTAGGAAATTCAGTTCAATCTACTGCAACACCATTAAGAACCCAACCAGAAAGACATTGTTTTCAGAGGAAACAATCCTTTGCTGGAGCAATGATTACTGAAGCAGATTATTTAAAGAAATATAGACAAACGCCCAATACCTAGCTGACTATGTAATATCAAGAAGAGAATCATTGTCAGGCTCCAAAAACTAAAAAAAGAAATGTTGCAATTCTTCTAAGCAGATTTCTTAATTGTTCCTATAGAAAGGAATTGTGCCAAAGAAAAGCAGACTATTTGTACTGTAAAACATATATTCTGTGAACTATTAGGGGGCAGCTGTCCTCAGCTTCTTTCTCTCACACCAACTTCCTAAACTGCATTGTTTGCTGCTCCGGTGGAATGCACTTCCTCCTTCCAGGAAATCCAAATAACATCCCAACACAATCAGGGAGTGTTCCGTCCGGAAAAACGCGAGGTAGACCGGGTTCCAACTTTATTAGTTAACAACAAACAGTAACGGAACATTGGCTCAAGCTGCGACAGCCCTTTTATACTATTCTGTCTGCCGGCTTGTAACCAATGACATTTATTTAAGTTTTGCCGCCTTNTGCCGCCTTTGTGCGGCTTCGGGGATTGGTTCCTTTTGAACCTATCCCCTTTAGTTATTTGTAACCAATCAGAATGCCTTATTTGGATTCTGCTATTTTTATACAGAACAGGGAGCATGTGCTCCATTTGAGTGAATTTCAGAAAATAAACACTAGGAAGAGATCTAATCTTTCCAATGTCTCAGACCAAGTATAAGCAAAATGACAAAGGACATGGAATATATTCTTTGTCTGACCCTACTTCATTAAGTTGAGAAGTATTGAACAATAAGGGCCATTAAAGTCAAATTTCCAACTATTAGTTGACCCCACTATTATAACAGCAGGGCCTCTGTCTTTTTGCTAGAATGTATTAGTGTTTTCAGCATTAGAAGCTCCAAGTCACACTTGAAATGGTTTAAAATGGAAGTTTAAATTTGATACCTGCTTGCATGAAAAACACACATGAAAAAAAACGTGTATGTGTATGTGTATATTTATACATATGTATGTATGTATGTATATGTATATGTATACGTGGGAGAAAACCTGAATAACCAAAGATCGATCGATCTATCTATCTATCTATCTATCTATCTATCAATCTATCTATGAGATAAATTGTTCAGAAAATGATTGGAATACTTTTGATTAGTTTATGGTTAAACAGTTTATTAAGACAATTGATGCATTTATCAGAATTGCCAAAAAAAGACAAATGGCCTTAACTTCAGTTAAAACATCTTTTAATTTTACAATTTGGTCCAGATGTATGAACAGCTTCTAAAATTCCTAAATTAGAGTTTTGTTGGTGTCTAAATTTTCTCTTCATTTTTACACATAGCTGAAACTATTATTAAGATAGGAGTGGTGATTTGCAAGAACTCTGAAATAATGATTTAGAGAATCTCGTTTTAGCAAATCACAAGTCCTGTGTTTTGAAGAATGTTAAACATGTTTCTTTCCATCAAAAAATGACACTAATTCATCAAGTGATTCTTTTTTATGTGAATTGTACATTGCAATGGATGGCGAAAGATAGATATTTTATCCCATCCTACAGGAAATATAATATATTAAAACAGGAATTTGACTCATTATTTTGGCGTATTCTATTATTGTTGCATTTTGGCTTAACATTCGTACTATTTATTACTTTAACTTTGAGTAGAGAAATAAGATTTAAAAATGTTAAGGTGTTAATTCCAACACTTGAAATTATCATTTTATGAAGATATTTAAATTTGTCAGGAACTGAATGTACTAAAACAATTGCTTTACTCTGTTGAAAAGAAAATTTTCACTCCAGATTGAAAATTGTAGATTGAACATATGTGTTCATTCTTTAAGCCCTTGTCCCACTGCACCAACGGATGCAAAGAGGATGTAAATTGAACAAAAAAGCTTGCCATCCGTTGGAAAACACGATGCATCCGTTGTGTACTCACTGCATAGCATACATGTCCATTACCGCTCTATCCGTCGAGATCCATCCACTGACATTATTCATCCGTGCAAGAAGTTTTGGAACTCCACAAAAATTTTGAAGTGGATGAAACTTTCCGTCGCGTTACTACGATGTTACCATCCGCGACACATACGGGCAACAAACGTTCTATGCCAGTTGTCACCATTAAACGTCCAACCTGTATCCTCTCGGCATCCTCTGGACATCATCTCAACTCAATCTGCTCCAGCTGAAAATGGAAAGAGGAGGAAGAAAGGTACATGGAACGTTGACACAGCATTTAGTTAGCATGGAAAAGTGAAAGGATGAACGCGGATGCATCTTGTAACCATGAAAGCATTAAAAACGGAACAAAAACGTTTGTATTATGGGATGTATTCTCAGATATTTAGGGTGTCTGGAGTAGCCTAGAGTATGTGAGGGACACACATAGCAGAACAAACCATATTTCGATAAAAGGGGAGGAAATCACCCTGGATCTCAGTATCGAGTTCAGCAGATGTTTGTACAGACCTCTTCCACCTTGGTTCTTGCTCTTCCACAATTCACTCATTCCATCTCCACCATGATCATAACACAGTCCTATGGTAGCTTGCGATCATGTCAACAACCAGAAACCAAGCCCTGTTCAGACTGTTTCACCTTTACTCAACACAAAGGAAGAAAAGAAGGAGGACATTCAAGACGCTGTTGTGGGGTCGATGATGGATCGGGAGAAAGAATGGAGGAGTTTGGACTGTATGCAAAGCTGATGGTGGAACTGAGGAATGAAGACCCTCGTGGCACTTCCAGCATCATGAGGATGCCACCAGCATCTCTGAGGAAATGGTTAGAGCGTCTGAGACCAGGTTGACCTAAGCCGAGGCAACCAACTCCATTCCCAACCTGGACCCTGGGACTGCAGGTGCACTGACCTCTGCCGAGCACTGGGGCCTTCTGGAAACCCACATACATTAGACATGCAGTATGGCCTGTGTGGGGCTGCCGCACACACACCAGCAATCAAGCCAAGTGCTCAGAGAAGTGATTCCAGGCCATCAATCAAGAATACCGGGAGGGAAGGCTCTTCCAGTGTCCCCCACTGAAAAAGGCTGGAGGAAAGTTGCAGAACAAGTGAGGTATCAGAGGTGGAACTTTCCCCACACTGTTGGAGCATAGAATGTGAAGGCACGTGGCCTTGCAATAGGGCTCCAGCCAACTCAGGTCCTCTTATCGACAATACAAAGCTCTTTATATTCATCCAACTTTGGCCTTGATTGAGCTGAACTACAGTTCATGTAATCGGATGCTTCAGCAACTGGTGAGCTCAGATATAGCCTAAAGGTAACAATGCCAGTGACCTTCAAGGATGGGCTTGGAATGCCAACCTCATCATGAGTGTTTCCAGATCCAGACCCCTACCCAATGGACACACAAGATGTGCCACTTCATTGTGGGTGATAGAACGCTTCTCCCTCAGGAACCTAACCTATGAAGCCCTGCACTTCAAAGATTACCTCACCCGTGAAGAAGAAAGGATCTTAAAATACAGCTGTCCAGGCAAGATGCGAGTGGGGGAGAATGCCTTGGCATCCGTGCCAACAGGTTCAGGTACTTCCTTCCCACCATGCGGCATGGAAGGCAAGGGCGGAAACTGTAAGACACTGTGGATGTACAAGGCCCCAACAGAGCTTCACGTGAAGGGAAGAAAAGCCAGCGCAACCTCCTGAACACTGGTAAAACTCCCACTGGAGCAGTGGAGTAGAAAGACAGGATGTAGATGGTTAAGGGTCAGCTTTCAGATGCCCAGGTATAACAATGCCATGGACCTCAAGGAGGGGCTGGAAATGCAACCTCATCATGGGGCTTTCCAAATCCAGACCGCCTGCCAACGACACGCAAGATGTGCCCTATTCATCGTAGGGATGACGCCTCTCCCTCAGACACCTACATGCTGTCCAGGGCAAGGAAGGGTGGTGGAGAACACTTTGGCACTGGCCAACAGGTTTCAGTAACTTCTCACCACCATGAAGCATCACCCACAGACTGTGAGAGAGACATCGTGAAGCTTGCTGCATCCTGCACAATCTCATGCGCCACCCACTACCAGTGTTGCAAACAGGCTTGTTGACGTCCAACAAGGGAGAATGGGACATGGAGCCTGGTGAATGGAGGCAAAGGACGAAACCTGAAAGACACTGAGGGATGTATTGAGGCCCCAACAGAGCTTCACTGTGAATGGGAAGAAGCAGCGCAACCTCCTGAAACCTGTGCAAACTCCTCAGCATGAGCAGTGGAGTAGCAAGACAGATGATAGATGTTTAATGAATGCTTCCTTGAGCCTGTCTCATAACATGATGAGATTTGTGCCATGTATGTTGTTGCGTCCACAATGAATAGGGCAGTTAATGAAGAAGCTTTGTTGATTTGAAATGTGTTTGATCACATGAATAAATTGTTATGATTAAAAAGGGCCATATGTGGCAGCTGGGAGGGTGGACCATACAGTCCCACTATGCTTGCACTGGAGGTTTATCTATCCCACAGCTATCCTTACCTATCCACAAAACTATCCCTTACCATCCCACAACTATCCTTACCCATCCACAACTATCCTTACCTATCCCACAGCTATCCTTACCTATCCCACAACTATCCTTACCCATCCCACAAGCATGCAAAGGCTTAACCATTTTTTTCAAAGTTTTTCACCAACACTTTATTAAGTAAAAAAAAGAACAAGTGTGTGAAGCCAAAGATTAACCTTTATTAAGCAACGTGTCTTAAAGTAAACTGTCAGTGACTTTATTAAAAAGCAAAATGAACCAAGTAAAGTGTCTTAAGCAAAGATAAAGTGAACAGGTAAACAATCAGTCTCTGGCACTTATTCTCAGTCACTCTGATGCAAGTCCATGCGTCTCAGCTGTCGAGCGTCCATGGTCTGTGGAGTGGCTGTGGCTGGGAGTGCTGGTCTGAGGCGCCTTGGGGTGCTTGGCCCCGAGAGTACAACAGGGGATGGTTGATGGTTCAGGAATCTCTCAGAGAGCGGAATCCCGTGAGGTTGAGAGCGCCCTTCATCAAGGACCTGGGATGTTAGGCACAATTACTAGATGACAGATTTTCGTGTTGAACGGGCTTGGCTGTGGGGTGGGGAAGGAGGAGTGTAGTGGCGGCTGTCTGGTCAGCAGCTGGGTGAGGTGAGGGCATCTGTGGCATGCGATGAACCTGGGCCTGGACTTGGGAGGTCTGAGCCTCTTGCTGTGGGAAGTCCCTGGTACTCGTAGCCTTGTAGGGATGGTGAGGGACTGTTGAAAGCCGTGGAGAAGCGTCTGTGACATTACCTGGGGTGGAGGAGGCAGACTGGACTGGGTCGGAGCAAGGTTTTCAGCTGGCCTGGAGGGTTGTGCAAGGAAGTGCTGTGATCTTTCTGCGTTCATCCACCTGCGTTACTGGGCCTCGGGCAGGTCCATGAGGGTCTTGGCTCACTTAGGTGATGAAGGGCGTGCGGTTCGAGGATGGTATGTCGCTGTGGAACAGCTGAGAGAGATAGACCTGTGCCTGTTTTAGATGGTTATGTCCCTTGATTCAAGAGGGACAGTGTGGCTCTATAGCCCTCCAGTCCTGCCTCTCTGCCTGCTTTCTTGGAGTGGAGCTGGGGGGGTTGGTCTCTGGTGGCTGCCACTTCTTTCTCCATTTGTGACAGGGGATCCTCCACGTCCTCTGGCATGGGGAGGCAGCTGTCTGGCACGGAGGGTCTCTGCCATGGGCCCTCTGAAGATACCTGCCTGGAACAAGGAGCTGCTCCTGGATGGAAGAGGAGTGCGTGTGTGTGTGGGCTGTCTGAGGGAAGGGTTAACCAGAGGGTCTGCTCCTCGGTGGCGACCTCACCTCCAGGAAGTTGCACTTGGCCATGACATACATCTTCCCTGTCCAGTGAGCTTGACAGCGGCCTGGCCAGATTTCTTCAGGTGTGCTTGCCATACCAGGTGTGCATGTGCTTCCCACCATCCCAGGAGTAGGCCACCAGTTTTCTCTTCTTCCCTCGGACTGACGAACCATGCTGTTATTCGAAAGATGTCTGTGGCAGCACGTCTTCCTCTGAATGCTGACTGCTTGCAGCTTGCATCTTTATATCCACGGAGCTGACGCCAATTCATACTCCCGCATGGCAGTGATGCTTTGCATCACTATGCATCCGCTATGCATCCGCTATGCATCCTATAGGCCTCCGTTTGATGCATGCCGCGTCATCCGCTACGCATCTCCTCCTTCTGCTATGCGGCCGGCTTCGCAATTCTCCTCCGGTAGCCCTTTGGATGGTGTATCCTCTTCCATTCCGCTGTCATCCGCTGGCTTCCTATGAACATCCGCTAACTTCCTCGCTACGTTACTACCCCCGTCCTTTCCTTTCCGTTCTGTTTATGCAAATTTTCACCACTTTGAGAGCGGATTGACAACGGATGAGCCACCCCCGAAATTTTGCTCGTCCTCTGTGTCCTTTTTGCATCGTTTTGCGTCGTCAGCCAGTGGGGAACCTAGTCTTTACTCTTTGAACTGGTTCTTTATTCATGGAAAGACTGGTTGGTATTATTTTGTATGATGAAGAGTTAATTTATGCTTAAAATCTTAGCAGCTTCTTTTTTAAAAATATTCATTATATTATAATACATAAATACAGTGTGTTTAATCTGTTTGTGTATATGTTATGTTATTTGTTATTTTTTTATAAAGATGAAATTCTGCTTTGAATTCTCAACACATCTTTAAAAAAAAAAGTCCAAATTATTCTTTTGCCTTGGCTTTTACTTCTAACCAGCATCTAAATATCGGTATGAAACATTTTATAATGATTAATAATCAGCCAGAGGATCAGGTTAGTTTAGTGGTTAAGGCCTCAAGCAAGAAAACCAAGAGACTGAGAGTTCTAGTCCTGCCTTAGACACAAAACCAGTCTAAGGGTCAGTCATTTTCTCTTAACCCTAGGAAACAAGCAATGGCAAAGTATTTCTGACATCTTCCCAAGACAATTGCAAGTTTTTCTCCAGATGGTCTCTAAGAATTGAATAAAATTGAACAGAAGAAAAAAATAATCACCCATTCACAGCAGAATGCTTCAACTTTCACCATAATTTGTCTTTAATGACTCAACTGGGTGACAGGGTAAGGATCATAAATGCCACTTTCAAAAATACTGTGGCCTTCTCCCATTGGCCAGGAAGACATAGTGCTGGTATATTTCCCAATTAGATGGCAAAATGTAATTATTTGAGGTCACACTGAGTTCCTCTCTCTACATCCTACTGCTCCTCAGTCAGAATACTGCCCTGTGTTAATCAATCCAACTGTTTCCAATATAGGTCACATGCATGTACAGTAGTTTATTGATCACCCTGTAATTTGATTAAACAAAATTGATATATTTTTTTAAAAAATAGGTGATGGACTGGCCTCAATTTTCAGGGATCTTTGACATCAACTACTGAAGCCGGGGCATTTACTACTAGATTTTCATAGCTCAGTTTTTCAGCTTCTGGATCAATTTAAACATTTTGAAAGGAGATATTGATGGCTAACCAGAAATATATCATTGACTATTCAAGACAACAATATTATCCCATGGGAATAATTCATATAATTAATGTTAACATTTTATTTAACATATATTTGAATTTTTAATCCATTTGTAACTTTCCAAAATATGCATATATTCGTGATATAGGATCTTGAAGGTTGGACAGCAAAAGAAACCAGAAGGAAATAAAGGTTACAATTAAAGGAGAAAAACTTCTGAATTTGATTTATTAATACAGAATGGAGCAAAATGCTTTAAGGTTGTACATACTTGTGAATGTTATTTGTGAACAAAGGATCCAGAAGTTAATATGAGGAATGTCTGCTATTATGGATTTATTGTGTTTGGAAGATGATGTAGAAGATGGGCAAGTTTTACCAGACAGAATTGAGACTTATTTGAAAGTGGATTTATGCATAATGTGCTGGACAATGCTATACTGGAAATATATAGAATGAAACTGACTGATGACTGAACAAAACCAAAGAGTGATCTGAATAAATGTTGGATTTACAAAAGAGACTTCTTAAAGTTTTGAAGACTAAGAAGACAAGTTCTAAGACATTATTTGAAGGGATTAAGGATCAAGATTTTTAAAAATAAGGGGAAGGAATATAAAGTTGGTTTATTTGATTAAGATTAAAGTAGATATGTTATCATCTCTGGCAATCCTTAATAATTGGTGACCGGGGCTGAATGACACAGCTTAAAAATTTGTTGATAGATAAGAAATGAGATATGAGAAGAGATCATTTGTTGTATTTTAAGAAAGGATGAGTTTCTAAAATTATTTATGCTTGTTGTCATGAAGGGGGAAGTTATTTCTTTATGTATTCTTTTTTCTTTATTATGTTCTTATTTTTTCTTCCTTTTCTATTTTTTCTTCTGTTTTGCACTTTTATTTTTTCTATTAGTTCTCATTTTTAATTGTATTATTCCATAAAATTACTACAAAGAAAAAGAAGTACAAAATTGATTTAGTAATCTCATTACAGTATGATAACCAAAATAATTTTATCCTGATTCTCCCAGGCAGATGGATGGGAGTATTCCCTTTGCACTGTGAAACACACTCTAGATAAATACAGAATCATTAAATGAAAATAAACAAAGACCTGTTGCTGGAGAAAATATTGCATTCCATGCCAAGCACATGATGACATGGCTTTGTGCATTCTGTATTTATGTACAACCACAGAAAAAACACAAAATGTTAGAGTGATGTAGATTCTTGAAATGCTCACATTTTTCCTTTAAAACATCTAAATCTTGAGACTGAAAATATTCTTGAAAGTTTATTTATTTGTGCATTTATTTATATAATTTTTGTACCACCTTCTTGCAAAATGTTATACAGAGAACATCTGATAAAATTACATAAGAATTAAATATAATTTCTATCCTTACATGCATTTTTTAAAAATTAAAATGTTTTCCTTGCCAAAACAATGCTGGACAGATGACTGAATAAATCAAAATATTCCTTGTATATCCCTTTTGTTTTCTTACAGGAACAACAGAGACAGAATAAGGAAGAAATGTCTCTGCCTTTATTGGGACCTGTTAATTGACCTTTTAATTAAACAGGTTAATTGACCTGTTTGAGGCTCAGATCAGAGTAATAATATAGAGGATGTCGCTGCAATTAATATTAGGGTAATGCTTATAATGTAATGTGTGTCAAAATGTTCCTCTGAGTTTACTTTTGAACAATCTTCAGTTTGTCAAGGATTAAAAAAAATGTAGAAATATATGAGTTGATAGCAATCTGGCTTCCAACACACAAATTGGTTAGAAGACAGCTGACATATATATGAATGTCTGGCTTCTCTTATATAATCATCTCTCCAGCCAACTGCAGCTTCTCTGAATTCTCATGCTTCCATTAAATTCAGAATCAGGTTAACATAGGTGCTCCTTCCTATAGGGGAGCTGCAAAGTGATAGAAAGATATATAAGAGAAAAGGGCAATGTTAGCATCTCCTTCCATATGGTAAGGTCAAAATATATTTTATAAATACTTTCAGGCCAAGTCAATGTTTTACAAGAGGAAGGGCTCTTCACTGGATCCTATTCGATCACTCCTCAGGCTTTTAGCAAAGATTAAGTGTGTGTTTGGTAGACCCATAATCTACCATGCTTGTCCAGTGTTAATTAGTAGATAGATGTTTTTTTTTACTTCCTAGTTTAGTCTGAGAGGCTAATTGTCCCATAATCCATCTCATATGCCTAAGGGATATGAAGGACTAGGTCTCTCCACTGCTAATCCAGCATTATAACATGATACTCATTATAAATATAAATTATACCAAACAAAATATTCATTTTTTTACTTTATCATCGTATTCAACTTTGGTTGATATCCAAAGTGATTGTTTCATCAGATATTTCATTTGATTTTCACTATGGCTGTTCCAAGCGGGACCTCCAATCTTTTCTTAGTCCAACTCTGCATCCTGTAGCTCAGGGATGACAAACTCACATTTTGTGGTGGTGTCATGTGACATATCGGGACTTTTTCCCCCTTTGCTAAATTGGGTGTGGGCATGGCCAGCATGTGACACATAAGGCCTGCAGGCCACGAGTTTGCTATAGTCATCTGAAATGGGCATGCTAGCATATTATTTTAATACATTGTCATGTAGAAATACAATGTGACATGCATATATATATATATATATATATATATATATATAAATAATATATAATATTATTATATACTATATATATATATATGGATCTTTGGTTATTCGGGTTGTTCTCCCGCGTAAAATTGGAAAGTATCTAGTGCCATTTGGGATTGAAGTCTCATTCATCATCTTCAGGCTTTGTTTTCTTCAAGCTCTGTGCTTCTCAGAGTAATGTGAAGCCTTGCAGCTGCTTTCTTCCCCCTTTAACTGCTAGTGGGGGTGGTGAACGTTGATGGTGGGGGGTTGACTGTGTCTGATTGGTGGGGGGTGGTTTTTCATTGGTGGGGGTTTTGGCTGTGTTCTGATTGGCTGGGGTGTGGTTCTGTTTTAGATGGGGGCTTGGTTTTGTGCTCAGCTTAAGTCTAGTTGCTGGGGATTTGAGCTGGTGAGCTGTGATCCTTTCTTTGGCTTCGTGTTTCGTGGTCGTCCACATTTCATGGTGGGGTGCGTCCTAGTTTGGCGTCTTCTATGGGTCAGAGGGTTTTGGAAGTGGGGTAGTGGTGCAGCTGCGTACGACTTCTGGTCGTGGGTTCATGGTCCTAGCATCTTCCTGTGTGGTGTGAGTCTTTTTTCTACCTAAATTCTAACTTCTACCTAATTCAAATTCTACCTAAACAAACATAAACCCCAGCCATCAAAGAACACAGCAAACCCCCCTTACCAATCAGAACATAGCCAAAACTCCCAACCATGAGAAACACAACCCACCCAATGCAGAACACAGTCAAGCCCCACCCAATCAAGTTCACACCCCCACTAACAGTTAAAGGAGGAAAGCAGCTGCAAGCTCACATTCTCTGAGAAGCACACAGCTGAAAGAAACAAGCCTGAAGAGATGAATGAACGAGACTTTCAATCGAAAATGTTGGCCAGATACTTCAATTTTTTACGCGGGAGAAAACCCGAATAACCAAAGATCCAACATACAAATACCGCAAAACACCTCAAAATATATATATAATATATTTGTTTTTTGTTTTTTTAAGTTTTCGTAGGTTACTACATGTGTGCTGGCTCAGCTTCCTTCGGGTATTTAATCCGCACGTCAATTGTATTGTGCTTTTAAAAGTTGTAGCAACATTTTCAGGCCAGAATCTCATCTGCCATCATCCAGGCTTCTGTATTGAGTTCGTATGGTCGGTTCAGGCTTCAACAGCGTTAGTTTTAATTTTGAGGCTAAGCCTATTTTTTGTCCCAGGATGGTTTTTTCTACATCCTGATTGCGTTGGGAGTCCTTGGTCTGTGTTTATTGGTCTTGAGTTTGTTTTATTGGGTGTTCGTGGTTTTTCTGTCTGTTTTTGTGGCTTTGAATTGGCTGGCAAAACACTCATGTTCCTGTGTTGGAGGTTTCAGTTGGCAACTTGCGCTTCCGAGTAAAAGGACGGCTATTCTCTATTAGGAAGCTAGGTTTTTCATTCTGGGTGCCTTGTTGGGGTGTGTTTTGAGCTGGAGGTATCAGGGGGAGTCTGTTTGTGCCCAGGGTGTTTTTGCCCTGGCTTTGTGGTGTGGAGATCTTTCTCCCACACCACAAAACTCAGCCACAGAAATCCATCAGAGAAAGCCATAGAGATTGAAAAAGACCTGAAAAGCTGAATAGAGAGGATTCCACCAGACTGTCAATCATTTGGAAGCCTGCACTCTCAAATAGAAAGATCTCCACACCACAAGCTATAATTTTATAATATATAATTATTATAATTTATAATATATAATTTTATATATATTATAAATATAATATAATTTCTGTTTTCATGCTATTTTTTAATGACATCTTTAAAAATCCACCACTGAATTTCCTCACTTCTGATCTGATCTCTAACAAAGATCTTTAGCATTCTTTTCATCTGATTTCTGTAGCTGCCACCCTTCACAGCTGGATTAGTGCTAGAAGGACTTTTGTATTTAAAAGTATACTTTGCCATTATTGTTGCTGTTATTTTATATTTGTTATTGCTTTGTTAAATATAATACATTTAATCAGAACTAGAATGGGTTCAAGAAACAGCCAATAAGCTTAACATTCTTTTCCAGCTTTTTTTTTTTTTGAAGAAAAAACAAACCCTCAAGTGAATCTTAGCATCTCATCCTGCATCCTGTGGAGGACCCTAAAATAAGTGTTCTCCTCCAATTAAAAAAATGTTTCCCTACAAGCCGAGTTTACACAGCTTTCCAGATGGCAAAGAATTCCATTTCCTTTGAAAAAGGGAGAAGAGTGGGTTAGCATAAGAAACAGAGAACACACACAATAAATCTCGCAATGAAACATAGATAGAAAGACCATCTGTGATGCTCATAGAGTTTGTATCTGACATCTGATACCTTTCCAGTTCTATCTAAACCCAGGCATAAGCCCTTAGCTCCAAAACCTCTTAAAGTTCACACGCCCACGGGTAACCTTTCACTTCTGCAAAGGCTCATTTATCACTGCAAGATGATGCCAAATCTCACTACTTCGGCTTAGGAATGTGAACTTTTTTTTCTGAATTTGCTCCAAATTTCATCTCCCTTGTTTTTAGCCTGCTTGCATGAATCAAGATGATGCTAAAGAACTAAGAGGAAGAATATTTGACGCCTAGCATATTGAGGCTTGGCGTACATTCTTCCTGAAAGTTCTTTAAGATCAAAATGCATGGGCACTCTTAAGACCAATATGAAAAGCATGAGCCATGGTGGCACAGTGGTTAGAGTGCAGTACTGCAGGCTACTTCTGCTGACTGCTGGCTGCCTGCAATTTAGCAATTCAAATCTCACCAGGCTCAAGGTTGACTCAGCCTTCCATTCATCCAAGGTTGATAAAATGAGGACCCAAATTGTTGGGGGCAATATGCTGACTCTGTACACCACTTAGAGAAGGCTGTAAAACACTGAAAGTAGTATATAAGTGCAATTGCTATTCTAGCCTGGATTGTTTGGTCTTGTTTTGTTGATATGTTTGCTTGCTATATGCAAATCATTTCCATTTATGGGGGAAAGGCCATCAAAATGTTGTTGGAAAATTGCATTTGAAGATGGCTGATCTAGCAAAAAGGCATCCAGGGTTTCATTGATCAAACAGCTTCATGTTTCCTTTGGAGATTCAAGAAGGTGGCTCACATGACCCTTTATCCCATTCAAGCACTACAGTTTCCATTTATACTTCACTGGAAGATAAACCATATTCCTTTATGGCCACAGCTGACAAACTGATTTTATTAGTTTTTCCTCTAGGGGAAGAGAAGAAGAGGGAAAGGGAAAGTAAATTAATTTGGATCAGGACATTGTTTATCATTTATATTGTATATTTCCCTAATGCACTGTATTTGCATATTTGGCTTTGTGCTTTATGGTGTTTTTAACTCCATACACTGCCTTAAGTCTTCTGATTTGACACCTGTATAAATCTAAGGAATTATTCTGATAGTAAAATATAACTGTAGCTCCAGGTTGAATTGTTACCTAGCCTGATAATGAAACATCTGCAGGAAAACAATCAAACTCGGAGAACACAAGAAATTTATTATTGTTGTGCGTGGATAATCTATAGTTAGATTCACAATCTAAGACTGGTAGAAACTTAATTCAAGTCCCAACCAAAAACCTAAGAATTATTAAGGTAGCATATAGGCAGTTCAAAACAGGATGCTTTTTTGTGTATGTAAAATTTAGGGTGTTCAGGTTCAATAAATTCAGTATTTCCATATATCAAGGGAGTCCTTTAGTTTCTGCTCCTAGGGCTCCATTGATAAAACAATGGCTAGGGCTCCATTGATAAAACAATGGCTTTCTTTTTCCAAAAACATTCAACTGCAAGTCCCAGTACTCTGTAATTTTCCCCCAATTGATTTTCCTCAATCCTAGCATGCCCCACTACAACAACCTTATGGTTGCCCACACAGTCAGCCAGATGTTTAGACTGGGATATGGCATTTTTATCCACTCATCAAGTCCTTCCCAAAGACCTAGGAGAAGCAGGTATTGTTGTTGAATACTGTTACAATTATCATCACAGGATATAAGCTGTTCCAAATCAAGATCATCCTCAACTTATAACAGGTCATCTAGTGACTGTTCAAAGTTACAAAACAGCACTGAAAAAAGCAACTTATCACCATTTTTCACACTTACAACCGTTGCAGCATCCCCGTGATCATGTGATCCACAGGTGGATGCTTTGGCAACTTACTCGTATTTATGACATTTGCAGCATCCTGGGGTCACGCAATCCCCTTTGGCAACCTTCTGATAAGCAAAGTCAATGGGAAGCCAGATTCACTCAACAACCGTGTTGCTAACTTAACAACTACAGTGGTTCAGTTAACAACTGTGACTAGAAATGGGACAAAACTTACTTAGGAAATGTCTCATTGAACAACATCTATTTTTGGGCTCAATTGTGGTTGGAAGTCAAAGACTACCTATACAAATGCCTTTTGCAATTGACAGTTTAGGATTTTGTCAAATGCTGATGGTGTTCAAATGGTGCTCCAGAAGTTTTGGGATTGCATTCTAGGTGCCTATTATTATATTTGGTCTCTTTTGCCATAGTCATTTTACTTCTTTGTGATTTTCGCCAGTTCTTTCTCTTCTCTTCTGCTATCTCCAGCCACATCCACTCTCCGGACTTGTTTGTCTTTCTTATTGACAATTAAGAGGGTGTTTTTTCATCTTTTCTTTTTCTTTCTTTTCTATTCTGTTTGCCCTCGGTTCTGTCCCAAGGTTGATTGGTTGGCTGGGTTGTTGTTTTTTAAAACTTAGTAATTTTTGGAGGTATTGCTTAGTAATTTTTGGAGGTTTTCTTCTTTCAATAAAAAAAGCAAGAAAGCATTCCCTTCCCACCCTGCTAACCTGATTTCCAGATCCCTTCTCCTGTGCAGGGCAACAAAAGAAGACCCAGCCAATCAGCTGGGACTCAGGAGGCAGAGAATAGATGGGAGCAGGGCCAACCAGAGGTGGTATTTGCCAGTGCTCGGAACTACTCAAAATTTCCACTACAGGTTTTCTAGAACCTGTCCGAACTGGCTGAATATCACTTCTGGTGCATTGTATCCATGTTTGAAATGGGTGGGGCTTGTATCAGACCTCTTCATCTTCTTACTTGACAATGTTGACACATGGACCTTCCTTAGTGGATGCCACTGAGCATGAACAGTTGTTGGTCAGGTGGATCCAAGAAGCTAAAATCGTTCTTCCAGTGCTTCTTGAAGGCTGCATAGACCTGTACCTAAGGAAGCAGGATAAAAATATTCTACATTCTCTTTTAAGACCCAGACTGTTTTATCTGGGACTGGACTAGCATCCTCATCACTCCTGATCACTGGCCAAACTGGGAATTAAATTTGGAAGATTACCCATTGCCTATTTTTATCTGACTCAAAAGCAGTAGCTGTGAGAGGGACCTTGGAGTCCTAGGACAATCACTTAAACAATGAGTCAGCAGTGTGCGGCAGCAGTCAAAAATGCCAATACAATCCTTGGATGTATAAACAAAGGCATAGAATCAAAATCACATGAAGTATTAGTACCACTTTATAAAGCCCGAGTAAGATCACACCTGGAATACTGTATCCAGTTTTGGTCACCACGTTACAAAAAGGATGTTGAGACTTTGGAAAAAGTGTAAAGAAGAGCAACTAAGATGATTAAAAGCCTGGAGACTAAAGCATATGAAGAACGGTTGCAGGATTTGGGCTTGGCTAGTTAGAGGAAAGAAGGACCCGGGAAAACATGTTAGTAATATTCCAGTATCTGAGAGGCTGCCACAAAGATGAGTAGTCCATTTATTTTTCAAAGCACCAGAGGGCAGTACAAGAAACAATGGATGGAAACTAATCAAGGAGAGAAGCTACCTGGAATTAAGGAGACATTTCCTAACAGTGAGGGCAATTAACCAGTATAACAGCTTGCTTCATCACTGGAAGTTTTTTTAAGAGGAGACTTGTCAGTCACTTGTCTGAAATTGTATAGGATCTCCTGCTTGATCAGGGGGCTGAACTAGAAGACCTCCAAGGTCCCTTCCAACTCTGTTCTGATTCTGATTATTTTCACTGCTATGAAACTGAGCGGCACAGAGAGGCCTCAAAGAGTTTCTTTCTGATAGGGTTCTAGGGGGTTTTCAAAACTGGGAAGAACCATCCAATTCCCATTCAGCCATTGAGGATGTTTTGATAAGTGGGAACCCATTGTAGTCCCAAATTCCTTCAGCTTCTGAAAGTCAGTGGTATTACTCAGTATATTTAAAATCCAAGCCAGAGCATTCTTTAAAAACACTTTCCTCTTCCTTCACTGCCATTCCATATCATTGGCAGTGGCTGATCGATATGCTCTCAGCAGTGACCTGTCTTCACACCTGCCACTGTCTGTCTAGCTAGCCTCATCATCATCTATCTGCACTGTTGCTCAACAACACACACCCTTATTGCTCCCCGGCCCCAGCTTTTTTACTCACTGCTAGAAGCTGCATCCTGGCAGATGGAGAAAGTAGAGAGTAAGCAGCTGCTTCCTCTCTAGCGATTGGAGGAGAAGGGGCACCATATAATTATACTGTATTGTGCCCCTGCTCCCTCAATGGCTATGGTATCCCTGCTCCTCCGATTGCTAGAGAGCTAGCAGCTGCTGCTTCTTTACCTTCTGCCAGGATATATTATTCTTGCATAAGCTCCTACTTTTAGCTAATATGGGTGAATAATCACCTTTTCTTTAGCTAAAATACAATGAGGCTGTGACCAAAAGGTATCCAGCATTTCCCCAGGGATATTTTAGAAAACGAATCAATGGAGAGTCTGCACTTAATCCCCCAAAGTCAAAAGAGGCTGCAGAGTTGGGTCCTCCAATTGCCTATCATCCCAAGCACCACATGTACAGAGCATAGGAAGGCAGTTTTTAAAAATCAATCAAGAGAAGGCAGAGAAGAGGGACCTGAGAGAAGAATGCAGATATGTGAATAGAATTGAAAAAACAACAGTAAGCAGATTTGCTTAGCTTCTCGGGGTAAGATCAGGGTCAGTATTCTATAATGGCACTCTAAGGAGCCAAGCAGCTAAATATGGTGCATGCAGTGCAATGCAATGCAATACAATCCATCCAATCTTGAATTAAAATAGCAACAGCACTTAGATTAATATACTGCTTTCCAGCCCTTTCTAAGCAGTTTACAGAATTAGCATATTGCCCCAAATAGTCTGGATCCTCGTTTTACTGACCTCAGAAGAATGGAAGGCTGAGTCAACCTTGAGCCAGTGAGACTCAAACTGCAGTCAGCAGAAGTAGCCTGCAGTACTGCATTCTAACCACTGCACTACCATGGCTCTTTGCCAGATGGAATTTTGCCACTTTCCTTGGCCCATGGCCATAAAACAGACTTTCTTGGGCAGGGTAATCTATAGACCAGTGGTCCCCAACCTTTTTTGTACCAGGGACCAGTTTCACGCAGAAACACTTTTTCAAGGACCAGCAAAATCAATTCTTCCCCAATAGTAAAGGGCTTCTTTACTATTTCTTTACTAAAAACATATTTTTATATATATTTTAATCACAATTATTCATTCTTTGCAGCCCGGTACAGAATGATCCACGGACCGGGACCAGTCCAGGGACCGGTGGTTGGGGACTCCTGCTATAGACCATTGCAACACATGATCAAAATTCAGATACTTGACAACTGACTCATATTTATGATGGTTGCAGTGTCCCAGGGTCATGTGATCACATTTTGCAACCTTCTGACAAGCAAAGTCAGTGGGGAAGCCAGATTCATTTAACAACCATGTTACTAACTTAACAACTGCAGTGGTTCACTTAACAGCTATGGCAAGAGAGGTCACAAAATGGGTCAAAACTCACTTAACAAATGTCTCACTTTGCAACACAAGTTTTGAGCTCAGTTGTGCTCATAAATTGAGGATTATCTGTATTGTTAATCTTAGCAAGGCAGTCTCACTGAACTTTGCTCTTTTTTTCTCTTTTTTCAAGAAAAAAAAAATACAGGAGCACATCAGTAACTGAAACACATTAAATTTTAGCAGATGCCCTCAGGAATAGGCAGAATCCTTTACTAATTCAGAATCTTCCAAAAAAATGGAAGATGTTAATTATTTTTGCTATTCATGGTTTAAAGAAATGATGAGCTACCTGGGGTTTCTGAATACCCAGTTTGTTGATTATGTTTCAAGTGTGCTACATCAGTGTCGAATGCAAATCTAATGATGTCAAAAGGTGCCCAAGCAAATTACAGCCACAAGATGCACATTAAAATGCAAGCATTCATCAGTGGAAACAAACATCCAATTCTGATTTGTCGAAACAGCTTATGACTTATCTCTCTTCTCGAGACTAATTTTTCCATCGTTACTGAGCACTTCTCGCCAAGCTTAACTCTATCAATGCCCCTAGTTCCTCTTCATACATTACCTGCATATGTTCATGAAGTTGAATGGAGGACTTTTGGGTTACATATTTAGAGTATGTGAGAACTCAGGAAGTGGACTGAGTCCAAATGAAAGCAAATCAAGGAGAGAAGCAACCTAGAACCAAGGAAACATTTCTTAACAGTGAGAACAATTAACCAACAGAATGGCTTGCCTTTAGAAGTTGTGGGTGCTCACTGGAGGCATTCAAGAAAGAAACTGTACAAACCAATTGTCTGAAATGGTATAGGGTCTCCTGCTTGAGCAGAGGATAGAAGTAGACCTCCAAGGTCCCTTCCAATTCTATTATTCTATATCCTGTATTCAAATCAAGGTTTAAAGCCTTTTGAAGACCATCTAGAGATGAAATGCCAAAAGAACTAATTAGAGCAGAGCAGACAAAAGTTGGGAAGTTAACCTGACTGGGCATGAGTACAAACCCAGTTGGAGCCAATGCCAGAAGAGTAAGTATGGTGAAGGAAAATTACTCCTCTATTGTATCTACAGAGTACAATCTACCATTTTTTTTTAAACTAACTCCCAAAATTGGCTATCAATGGCCTGCTGTGATGTATTAGTGGAGCTATTTGCAGATAGATTCATTTGCATTAACGTGAAGTCAGAAGTTTGTCCAAAAGGATGCCAAAAAAACCCAACCCACCCCATTTTGCAGTGTTATATTGGAAGAGTTTGAACCTGTTAATATTCAGGAAGTGGACTGTGTCCTTAATGAGATGAGGTTTGTCACCCAAAGTCTGGGTCTTGTTTCATTTGATTTGTATGTGCCAACAGAAATTTATTTACTTCATTCCATTTCTGCAGCCCCCAATCTCCGACAAGTGACTTTGGGCAGTGAACAGAATAAATGGTCCCATTGAGCTGAGTCCAGTTTGTTACCTATGGTTTTTGTGGGATGGGAATATGCCAATGTCCTGGGAGAGGGCCCTGCTCTGCCGTCTCCTTCATGTCCAAACAGATAAAACACTTTTTAACTTTAAAATGTAGCCTTGCAATTATGCAGTGTGACAGAATCTGTATTACAGAGCTGCCTAATTAACACGATACAACAGCTGGTAAATTATTTAAAGCAAAAAAACACAAAAGACTGCAGGAGGGCACTCAGTTGTTAAATTCCTCCAAGTTCCAGGTTTTATGGGCGAAAAATATTTTTTTAGGGAAAAGTGAGATGCTTTAAACTGAGGTTGTCACACACATTTTCCATACCTCTTAAATTATATGAGGAGACATGTCAGCAAGTGTTGGAGAGCCAGCAACAGGACCAATATCCAATGTCTTTCTTCAACCAAGTTGGTTTTTGGGCTTTTGTCCTTTCAGTTCCCTTTGTGCACATCTCACACTTTGTTCAGATAAATAAGACAGAGTTCTGCTGAAACCGCCGTAGCTCCTCACACAAAAAGGGAAGTATAAATGGTTTGCTTTGTTTCTTAGTTTATGCAGGAGGAAACGGCTGAAACATTTACATAAATGTGGCTGAAGTCCATTTAGTTTAGGAATTATATTTGAGGAATAAAAAGGAAGCCCCAGAGCTTAGATTCAACCTCAAACTGTCAGTTGTTGATCCCAGCGGTAAAAGTCTGGCCAAACTTAATAGCAGCAGGCATGATTTCAGCTGCAGGCTGGTTCCACTAATGAGCTTAGCAAAGTTTGAACACAACCGAATGAAAAATGTTGCTAGGAAGAACTGATGTAGTGAATGCAGTCAACCTAGCCCTCTTTGAAACTTGTCTGGGGAGAGAAGAGGAAGATTTCATAGAGAAGCTGTCAAGCTTCTCCTTTTGACCTTCCAGAAGGATATCAAAACCTAGCTTTGCTGGTTGGCCTGGAGCCCCAAGGAGGACACTCACCACTGGAGGTAGCTGATAGGTTAAGAAAACCTTATCACCACATAATGAATCATTGGATACAATGGATTAATTTTGCTTTCCACTTGACTTTATCCCCTTTGGTTATCCTCTTTGGCTGATCCGCTGAAGAGTATCTTTTCTTTCCCATGAGAAGTGTTGACCTTCCCTGCTCAAGGTGCTACCATAAGACAGACATAAGGGTGGGGGGGAAGCAGGAAGAAGAACTGAAGCAATAAGCATTCATTTTTATATTGGGAAATCAGATACTCTGCAAGCCATCTCAGGCTGCCAGGTTGAGACATAATGACTGATCTGATAAGGGCTTCCTGTATGCTACAGATATTCTACAGATATTCACCACTATTACAGGCTTCCAGAATGTAATGATTTAATGGATCACATGTCCTACACAGGATATGATATCATCACCTCAAGATGCTTTCTTTAGGAACTTCCTGGAACTTCTGATTATATAGATTGCATGCCTTTGCTTCATCAAGCAGTTTCTTCTCAAGTTCTTGTTGAGCTTATAAATACCAAATGTCAGTGTTACCATCTTCCACCAGATCTCGAAGCATCCCAGGAAGTGACAATCCAGCATTTTCAACACAATCTAAGCAGATATGTAAGATCATTCATGAAGGCCAATAATGGTAATTCATTACTAATTATACAAGTTGTCACAATAGCGGTAGCACTTAGATTTATATACCGCTTCATACAGCCCAGGCTAAGCAGTTTACAGAATCAGCATATTGCCCCCAACGATCGGGGTCCTCATTTTACCAACCTCAGAAGGATGGAAGGCTGAGTCAACCTTGAGTCGGTGAGAATTGAACTGCTGGCAGTCGGCAGAGTTAGTCTGAAATTCTGCAGTCTAACCACTGCACCACCATGGCACTTCCACTTCCAATGAAGCTATCATTATTTTTCCATATCTTGCTTTTTACCCTTAGAGTCTAAGCTGAAAATCAGTATGGGCAATTTCAACAATGATTTAGAACTAACATGTCCTTTGACTCAGTGGTGCATTTTGTCAACTTCCATTTCAAAGAAACAAATGCAATATAAACTCTTCATTTTCCATTGTGTTGCTATTCATGGTAGATGGAAACACCTCACATTGTTGTTTGATAAAGCCAATTCTTCCCTCAATTAAGAATATAAAAAAATGTTTTTCTAGCTTACAATAACATTCCTTTGCCAACAGCGATTAGTTAGATATTTCTGTAACTGTTTCCCCAGAATAATCAGCCTGTAAAGGTTGTGCTAGCTGGGAGTTATAAAACTCCATAGGGGTTCAGATTGGGTAAAATTGCTCTGAAGACAAATATTACAGTCTTCATTTCTGATTTCCCTATATCCAAGATTGAGAACTTGTTTGTATGATGCCTCTATACATGAAATTTCTATTTAGGGATCATGTTATAACACAATTTTTATTTTATGTTTGTTTAATCTATCTCAGAAAGCTCTTTCAGGGAGTACAAGTAAATTCCCTCATAAGGCTACATGAAAGTCTTCTTCCTTAATTTGTAAATAATCAATTTGCAACCTATCCACAGAGCTAACTGCTACATGCTTAGCTTCTAGCCCAAGGCACAGTGGCCACCATGAAAAACAGCACTGGGTCTGCACTGAAGAGATGTCTGACAACATACATGAAAAGGGGGACATAACCTTCTGTTAAGCAAAAATTATTGCCCATAGGTCCTGAAACATATTAGTACAAAGTAAGTGTATATGTGTGTGCATGCACACATGCATACACATATGCACCTTCAAATCAGATTTTAATGACCCAGGGCAAGGCACAGAGGCAGCACAGTCAATTGATGATTCAAACTGCCCCTTTATCACTCCAACTTTCCCCCAAACACTCCCACATTGATGGCAAGTCCCAGAGCAAAGTGATCACACACCCACACACACCTTCAGCAGCCTCTGGCTGCAAGTAGTCCAGCACAATAATGTGAGCACAATGGCTGCAAAGCAAGAAATCCAGCAGGGCAAGTGAATAAGCCAATGACTCCAGGAAGCAAAGGAACAAGGCAGTTAATCCAGGAAGCAAGAAATAAAGCAAGAAGTCCAGGAAACTCCAAACACCGGCAATGGCACATAGCACTCCATGAATTCAGCATTTGTTCCTGGCAAATGTCCCTCCTCACAACATCTCTATAAAACTCAGTCCCTAGGTGTGCCTTGTGAAGAGGGGCAGGGTGCGCTCCTCCCAAGTCATCAGATCAGTCTGTGCTGTTCCCAACTTCTCTCCACTCTGTGTCAGGGATCAGGAGAGAGTGCTCCTTGCTCATCACCTGAGCTCTGTCGCTCCTCATGTTCACTGCTTTCCCTCTCTTGGTCATCCTCCCCCCATTCCTCCCTGCCTACAAACCATCCCAATCCTGACTCAGCCTGTTCCAACACTTGGTATGCCCACATTCCTCCAAAGCCAATGAAGCTGCTCCCTCAATCTCCATTGGCTCCACCTCCGACTTGTCTTCCTCCACAAATCAGGTTCAGAAGGAGGCATACACAGATTTTGACTCCTTGCAAGTGTCAAGTGTAGTCCCTGCATTTTCCTGGCAAGGTTTTTGGGAACTGGTTTGTCACTGCTTCCTTCCTAGGGCTGTGAGAGACAGGCCCAATGTCACCGAGCAAGGCTAAGGCAGACCTAGAACTTATGTCATGGTCTATCAGCTTCTAACACAGTGCCTTAAGGCTAGGTCACACTGGCTGACGGATGCAAAATGTATGCAAAAAGGACACAGCGGATGAACAAAATTTCGGGGGTGGCTCCATCCGTTGTTATCCGCTCTCAAAATTGGCAAAAATTTGCATAAACAGAAAGGAAAAGAACGGAAAGGAACAGGCGGGGGTAGTACATAGCGAGGATGGTAAGCGGATGTTCGTAGGAAGCCTAGCGGATGACAGCGGATGGAAGTGGATGACACATCCGCAGGACTTCCGGGGGAGAATAGCGAAGCGGACGCATAGCGGAAGGAGCGGATGCGTAGCAGATGACGCGGATTCATCACGGACGCCTATAGGAAGAAAGCAGATGCATAGCGGATGTATAGCGGATGCAAAGCAGTCACTGCGCATGTGGGGAGGATGAATTGCGTCAGCTCCGCGGATATAAAAGGATGCAGCTCGCAAGCAGTCACCATTCATTTCAAAGAAGGAAAGACCTGCTGCCAGAGACATCTTGAAAGAACACATGGTTCGTCAGTAAGGAAGAAGAGGAAGCCTGTGCCTACTCCTGCCAGCCCCTGGCAAGAAGGACAGAACCATCATCCCACCCCTGGCGCTGACTCTGAAGCTGCTGGTGCTTCTGCTGCTGGTGGTGCTTCTCCTGCCTGCTGATGGTGGTGCTTCTCCTGCTGCCTGCTGCTGGTGCTGCTGATGTTGCTGCTGGTGGTGCTTCTCCTGCTGGTGCTGCTGCTGTTGCTGCTGCTGGTGGTGCTCCTGGTGGTGCCTTCTCCTGCCTGCTGGTGGTGCTTACTGCTGCTGCTACTGTGGTGACCAGCCCCAAGCCCTCAAAGCCCCCTGCTTGCTGAAGGCCCCTGAAGCCCCTGCCAGAGGGAAAGGAAGAGGCAAAGGCAAGGAAGGGAGAGAGGAAACAGTACTCCATTTCGAGGACCATGAGGAGGAGGTGCTGGAATGGCTGAGGGAGAACGAGGTACCTCTGGAGAAAGGGCCCACGACTCCATCGCGACACCAAGAGAAAGCAGGCAGCGTGGGAGAGACAAGGCAAGAGAGCCTGGGCTCACATCGCAGATGTACTCCTGGGATGGTGGAAGCACCATGCACACCTGGTACGGGAAGCTGCACCTGAAGAAAATCTGGCCAGGCCGCTGTCAATTTCACTGACTGGGAGACGTATGTCATGCCAAGTGCAGCTTCCTGGGAGGGTGAGGTCCGCCACTGAGGAGCAGCCCCTCTGTCACCCTCTCCCTCAACCCAGCCCCACAGACAGCCCACTCCTCTTTCCATCCGGAGACAGCTACCCCTGTCCAGGCAGGTGTCTTTGGAGGGCCCCATGCAAGAGACCCCCCGACAGCTGCACTCCTCATGCCGGAGGACGTGGAGGATCCCCTGTCTCAAATGGAGCAAGAAGAAGCAGCAGCCAGAGACCAACCCACACCCACACCCAGCCCCTCCACCCCCACAGAAAGCAGGCCAGAGGAGGCAGACTGGAGGGCCAAGGCCACACTGTCCCTTGGAGATCAGGACACAATCAAAACCAGCACAGGTGTTCCTCTCCTCAGTTCCAACAGCAACATACCATCCTCGAACCGCAAGGCCCTTCATCACCTATGTGATCATCCTCATGGACCTGCCCGAGGCAGTACCAGGTGATGAAGCAGAAAGATCAACAGCACTGCTTGCACCCCCTCCAGCCCAGCTTGAACCTGCTCCAACCCACTCCAGGACTGCCCTCCCTCCACCCCAGGCGATGTTCACAGCCCTTCCACGGCTTTCAACAGCCATCACCTGCCAAGGCTACAAGTACCAGGACTTTCCCACAGCAGAGGCAGACCTTCCCAGTCCAAGCCCAGGTTCATCGAACGCCACAGAAGCCTCACCTCACCCAGCTGCAGACCAGACAGCCCCCACTACACTCCCTCCTTCCTCCACCCCACAGCCAAGCCCATCAACAGAAAATCTGTCATCAGTATTGTGCCTAACATCCCAGGTCCTTGATGAAGGGCCTCTCAACCTCACGGTCATGAGTCAGCTCTCTGAGAGAATTCCTGAACACACCATCCCCTGTTGTACTCTCGGGCCAAGCCCAACCCAATGGCGCCTCAGACAAGCACTCCAGCCACAGCCACCTCCACAGACCATGGCCGTGCTCGACAGCTTGAGACCATGGACTTGCCTCAGAGTGACTGAGAATAGTGCCAGAGACTGAATTGTTACCTGTTCAACTTTATCTTTGCTAAGACACTTTAACTTGGTTCATTTTTGCGTTTTTAATAAAGTCATACAGTTTACTAAGACAGTTCTTATAAGGTTATCTTTGCTTCACACCTTGGTTCATTTTTTTTTAACTTAATAAAGTTGTTTGGGAAAACTGTGAAAAAATGGTTTACCTTTGCATGCTTTTGTGGGATAAATTGGAAATATTTTTGGTTATGTTAGATAGGTGGGGGAATAGTGTTAAAGGATAGCTTGTGGGATAAGGTTTAAGGATAGTTTGTGGGATGGGCGAAGGATATAGTTGTGGTGGGGAAATAGGTAGGATAGCTGTGGGGATAGATAAGGATAGTTGTGGGATGGGTAAGGATAGTTGTGGGATAAGAAAGGATTAGCTGTGGGATTTAGAAATTAACCTCCAGTTAGCAAAGCATAGTGGGGGACTGTATGGGTCCACCCTCCCAGCCCTGCCCACAATATGGCCCCTTTTTATCAATATACAATTTATTCATTGAATCCAACACATTTCCAAAATAAATTAAAGCTCCTTATTTAATCCCTAATCATTGTAGGGCCCACCTCAACAAACATGGCCACATCCTCAAATCAGTGTTATGAGAAACAGGCTCAATGAAGCAATCCCATTAACCATCTACCATCCTGTCCTTGCTACTCCAACTCTCCAGCTGGGGAGTTTTAGTACCAGTGTTTTCAAGGAAGGTTGAAGCTTGCTTCTTCCTCACGTGAAGCTCCTGTTGGGGCCTTGGTTACCATCCAACGGTGTCTATTCAGGTTTTCCCTTGCCCTCCATGCTGCTATGTGGGTGGAAATACCTGGAACTGTTGGCCAGGTGCCAAAGGCAAATTCTTCCACCACCCATCCTGGGGCCCTGATACAGCCTGTAAGTTTAAGATCCTCCCTCTTCCTCGGGTGAGGTATCTTGGAAGTTGTTAGGGCTTCATAGTTAAAGCTTCTGAGGGGAGAGGCGTTCCAATCAACCGCACGATGAAGTCGCACATCTTGTGGTGGTTCAGTTGTGGGAGGGCCTGGATCCTGGGGAAAACCCATGATGAAGGTTGCCCGTTCCAGCCCCAATCCTTGAAAGGTCCACTGCCATTGTATAACCCTGGCTATCTGAAAGCCTGACCCCGTTGGCCCCCCCTGGAAAGATTCGAATGTTTACATGAAACTTGTAAGTCCCCAGCAATCCGACCTGGCAAAGAGGATATACTGAAAAGAAAGCCCTTGTTAGTTGGTGAAAATAAAAGAAGGAACCCTGAGGTTTGGCTGGAGCCCTTTTGCAAGGCACCGTGCCTTCCCATCTATGGGCTTTCCAACCGGTGGTGGGAAAAGTTTTCCCAATTCTGATACCACTGTTCCTGCAACTTTCCCCCTCCAGCCCCTTCCTTCAAAAAGTTTGGGGTGGGGAACAACTGGAAAGGAGCTTCCCTCCACGTAAAAATTCTTTCAAATGATGGCCTGCCCAACCAATTCTCTTGAACCACTTTGCCTTGATGCTTATTGGTGTGGCACCCTCCACACAATACGCATGTTCTTGTAATTGGTTTCCAGAGGCCCCAGGGTTGGTGCAGAGTCCAGTTGCCACCTTTTCCCGTCCCCAAGGGTTCCAGGCCTGGGGACAGAACAGTTTTGGGTGGCTCCCGGTCTTTGGTCCAACCCCTGGTCTTCAGACGGCTCAACAAGTTTTCGCAACAATGGCTGGTGGCAATCCTCAATGAAGTGCTTGGATCACGAGGGTCCTTTTTCCCAATTTTCCCTCAGCTCCAACCCAATCAAACCTGTCAATACAAGGTCCCAAACTTTTCACTCTTCTCCCGATCCATCGTCGGAACCCAACAAGCTTCTTTTGGAAACGTCTTCCTTCTTTTCTCCTTGCGTAGAGGTGAACCGTCCCCCTGGAACCAGGGCTTGGGTTCTGGTGGTTTTGGAATGAATCGCAGCTACCATAAGGGACTGTGGTGATTGATCCATGGGTTGGAGAATCAATGGGATGATGTTGGAAAGAAGCCCAAAAAGACAACCAAGGTGAAGGAGTTTCCTTGGTAAAACACCACGGCTGCTGGAACCGAAATAATGAAGATCCAGGTGAAATTCTCCCCCCCCTTTTTATAAAGAAATTTCGGTTTCCCACTTAGGTGTCCCCTCCCCAGCAATACTTAAAGCCAATACTGCACAGAACATCCCTAAATATCCCTGAGATAGTTCCACATATACAAACGTTTTTTTCTGTTTTTTTTCCCAATGGCTTTTAATATACAAGATGCATCCGGTTTACAAATCTTTCCTAATTTCCGTGCTACTCAAACGCTGGTGTGGGGACATTCCAGTGTCCTTTTCGCTTTCCCCTCCTCTTTCCCGTTTTCCCAGCTTGGAGTGGATTGGTGAGTTTGTTTTGAAGGAAATGCCCCAGAAGGTGCCCGCAGATTAAATACAGCCGGAAACCAAATGTAAATGGAAATGGAAAACCAACGGACGTGAACGTTTTTGGGTTTTGGCCGTATGCGTATGTGTCACGGATGTACATCGTACGCGGCAGAAAGTTCATCCTCTCAAAAAGTTTTGTTCAGCTCAAAACTTTTTGAGCAGATGAAATAGCAGTAGACGGATGTTTGATGGATAGAGCGTATGAAACACGTAAGCAGTGAGTACACAACAGATGCATCACGTTCTCCAATGGATGGCAAGCTTTTTTGTCCGTTTTGCATCCTCTCTGCATCTGTTGGTACAGTGGTACATGGGCTTTAATCACTGCACCGTTGGCTCCCTCACTCTCTTGCACTCTGTCTACAACCAAACACTATTAAGAGCTGAAGTCTGATCCTGTGTATTGGTGATAAGAGCAGCAAAATATTCTTCATCCAGGTCACATTTAGGGTGAGATTTTTCTTTATCCAGTGGTGGGATCCAGTATGGACCAGTTTGGGTGAACCAGTAGTTCTGGTAATCATTTGGCCCCGCCCATCTGCCCCTGCGCTATTTTGTCCTATATTTCCTTTGTTTGAAGCCCAGCTGATTGGAGCAGCAGCAGATTGCCATGCCTCAGCTGTTTTACTCACCTGGGTAAAAGGTCAGTTTTCTTGCGATTTTCAAACGCACCCCCACGCGCAGCCAAACTGGTTGTTACACCAGTTAAAATCCCATCACTGATTATATTGTATGCTACCCAAAGATGTAAAATCAAGGTGGTTGAATGAATGAGTGAGTGGATAGATGGAAAGATGGAAAGATAGAAAATGTCAGGCGGAGCTCCATTCAAAATCCAGGAAATAAATACATAGACTCTTTAGTTTAGAGAAAAGACATCTTTTACTGAAAGTGAAGTGGTAGCAACCAAAGAATTCTGAAT
>BHFT01066750.1:0-10075 GCA_004320025.1 Laticauda laticaudata | reverse complement strand
CTATCTATCTATCTATCTATCATCTATCTATCTATCTATCTATCTGTTACACGTTCCCAACCTCTATTTCTCTTTGCAGGGTTCAAGTTTCTAGTCCTTTATATGATCCTTATTGCCCTTCTTTGAATTTCTTCCAATTTCCAGGAATCCTTCTCAAACTGAACTGTCCAAAATCGAAGCTTAGAAATGGGGGAAATTTATTAAATGTCCTGTACTTTTAGATTTTATTTTATTTGGCTCAATTCGATGACAGGACCTTTCCAAACTCTTCTATTTTCTTTTATGGCTTGGTTTGTTTTCCTGTAATTTGGGAAAGAAAAATGGGAAAATCCATTTCTCTCTCTTTTTCTCTCCCTCCCGCCCTCCGTCTCTCTCTTTCCTCCCAACCTTAAGTCAAAGGCAAGCTTTCTAAAAGTCAGCAAGTGAGAGGAAAAAAAACAACAACCCCAAACCAAACATTCATACTGCAGTTATTTCTTAGGAGACAAATTACTTTCCCACCTCTTGAAATGTTCTGAAATGCATTCATTTTCAGAGTACATTACTTTTATAAGCTTTGGCAAGGTGCATTGTGTGTGATTTTTTCCCCCTCCTCCTCTTTTACCAGACCTGGCTGCCACAGACTGCTGTGGATGTGTGCAGTGTGAGTGTTTGTGTGTTTAATTTCTTTCTTACTCTCCCTTTCCTATTTCACCATCTGACACTGAGACCGGGAGGGAGGTGGGGGGTAAGTGATGAAATGTGTTTTGGAAAATGACAATCTTTTCAAACAACCAGGCCTTGTTGTGGAGATTGCAGCATAAAACAGATGACTGCCCTTCTTGACAGCTAATTGTGTCTGCCTTAATTACAACAAGAATTTAATCGGCTGTGCAAAGCGATTGGAGGAACTCGGAGAAGCATCTGGAAGTCGCCTACGTAGGCCGGATGGCTGAGTGCAGGAGGAGGAAGGATCCAAGAGAGGACACACAGCAGGTAGTCCTCAACTTACGACCATGATTGAGCCCCAAATCTCCATCGCTAAGAGAGAGGGTTATTAAATGAGTTTTGCTCCATTTTACGACCTTCCTGGCCATAGTTGTTGAGTGAATCACTGTTGTTGTTAGGTGAGTAACATGGTTGTTAAGTGAGTCTGGCTTCCCCATTGACTTTGCTTGTCAGAAGATCACAAAAGGGACACTGCATCCGTTGTAAGTGTGAGTCAGTTGCCAAGCTCACGTGACCATGGGTTGTAAGTGTAAAAAGTGGCCATCAGTCACTTTTTTCAGGGGCCTTGAAACTTTGTACAGTCACTAAACTCAAAACCGTTGTTAAGTTGACTGCCTGTATAGAGCAGTGTTTCTGTACCTTGGCCGATTTAAGACATGCGGACTTCAACTCCCAGAATTCCCCAGCCGGCTGTGATTTAGTTAACAAACATGACAGAATAAAAAAAGTTGTAAAATCAGGTGCGACTCACTTAACAACCCACTGGCTTAGCTATAGAAATTCTAGTTCCAGTTGTGGTTGTAAGTCGAGGAATAATACCTGTATGCAATGGCCGGCTGCCAAATTTTTTAACACTGGTTCTCTGACTGGGTGGGCGTGGCCAGTTGGTCATGTGACTGGGTGGGCGATGTCATTCATCGCACCCAGCCCCGCCTCCTGGTCACTCGCCTCAAAGGAAGAGGTAGGATTTAGCCAATTGGGGCCAATCCCACCACTTGATGGCCCCGCCCCCACCCATTTTGGGGCGTTTTTGGGCCATTTTCAGCTTGTTTTGGGGGCTGTTTCCAGGCCATTTTGGGGCTGTTTCCAGGCCATTTTGGCCTGGAAAATGCCCCAAAATGGTTTGAAAATGGCCCATTTTCAGGCCGTTTTTGGGGTTATTTCCAGGCCATTTTCGAGGCCGTTTTCTGGGGCATTTTGGGGGCCATTTTCAGACTATTTTTCAGGCTGTTTTGGCCCAGGAAATGCCCCCAAAATGGTCTGAAAGTGGCCCAAAAATGGCCTGAAAATAGTCAATTTTCAGGCTGTTCTTTGGGTTATTTTCAGGCCATTTCCCAGGCTGTTTTTGGCCTTGAAAATAGCCAAAAACGCCCCCCCCCACAAAACAGGCTGAAAGATGGGCGGGGACAAGGCCAGCCAGGGGTGGGATTTGCCAGTTTGCCGACCTGCGTCTAATGTTAACTACCGGTCCGTGAGAACCGGTGCAAACCGGCATCAGCCCACCTCTGCCTGTAGCTCCTTGGAAGGGGTTTTCACAGTGATGTCACAGGTGGGTGGGGCTTACCTGGATCCATTTTGCGATGGACTTGATCCATTTTTTGCACCGAATAGACTTTAGATTCAAGGTTTTGGGCAACATTTCCGGGCTGTCACATACTTATGGGCAGTCCACAACTTACAACAGTTCATTTAGTGACCGAAGTTACAACAGCACTTACGTTCTTTGTAGCATCCCCATGGTCATGCAATCAAAATTCAGATGCTTGGCAACTGGCTCGCATTTATGACGGTTGCAGCGTTCCGGGGTCACATGATCCCTTTTTGTGACCTTCTGACAAGCAAAGTCAATGGGGAAGCCGGATTCGTTGAACAACCTTGTAACTCACTTTACAACAGCCGTGATTCACTTAACAATTGTGGCAAGAAAGGTCGTAAAGTGAGGCAAAATTCACAACTCTCTCCGTTTGCAAGATAAATTTTGGGTTCAATTGTGGTCCTAAGTCAAGGAACTACCTACATTCTCTAAGGCACCAGAGGGCAGGACAAGAAACAATAGTTGGAATCTTATTAAGAGAGATGCAACTTCGAAGTAAGCAAGAATTTTCTGATAGTGAGAACAATTAATCAGTGGAAATTGTGGATGAACTTGCATGCAGAGGTTGTAGGCGCGCCATCACTGGAAGTTTTCAAGAAAAAATTGGACAGCCATTTGTCTGGAATGGGCCATGTTGGCAAACCTATGCCACGCGTGCTGGAAGTGGCACGCAGAGCCATTTCCCTCGGCATGCGAGAGGTTGCCTGGAAAGCCCCACTGCTCATGCGTATATGTGCCACCACCTGACAGCTGATTGTCGGGTATCTGGCGCGCATGCCCAGGTGGTAGAGGGGCGTGCTCAGGGGATGCGCGTGCATTCGCAGGGAGGCACTGTGGATGAGGGGGGAATCATGCACACATGAGCAGACGTGTGGCATGCGAGGGAATCACACGCACATGCACAGATGCACAGCACGCGAGGGTAGAATTGTGTGTGATGCGTAGGGGGTGTGGGCCCCCCCAGCATGCATTGCCTTCTGGGTGTTGGCATGCGAGCGCATGCAAGCAAGTGCTTGCATGCCAACAACCAGAAGGCAATGCATAGAGTCTCCTGCTTGAGCAGTGGGTTGGTCTAGAAGACCTCCAAGGTTCCTTCCAGCCGTATGATTCTATATCGTATGTTTCTTCAGCTGGATGATGATGCATAGAAAAAACCACACTCATTGAGATGCTACTTCTGTCATAAGGCTGAGATTCAATCACACCCCAGTTGTGGATCCTGCAAAATCCAGGTTGCTTTGGCGAAGATGACCGATTGCTTCGTTCCCAAATCTCTCTTCCCATGTTGGATTTACGGCTTGTAGGCCCCAAGCAGGGACTGACTGGCTCACAAGATTTGCACCACCATTCTTTCTCCTTTTTCTTCTCCTGCTTACAAAGAAAGAAACTGAACAGACTGTTTTCTCCACTGCAGAAGGCAACCATCGTGTGAGTGAGGAAGCCACTTTGATGTGCAGCAAGCACCGAGGGAGCCATTTTGATGTGCAGCGAGGAAACCATTTCGATGTGCAGCGAGCAGTGAGAAAGCCATTTTTTTTTATGCACAGTGACCAACGAGGAAGCCATTTTTATGTGCAGTCAGGAAGCAATTTCAATATGCAGCAAGGAGTGAGGAAGCCATCTTTATGTGCAGTGAGCAGTGAGGAAGCCATTCTGATGTTCAGTGAGCAGTGAGGAAGCCATTTTTATGTACAATGAGCAATAAGGAAGCCATTTTGATATGCAGTGAGCAGTGAGGAGACCATTTGGATGTGCAGCAAGCAGCGTGGAAGCCATCTGTCAACTCATAAAGCATTCCTATGCCTGTTTTAAAGTTGCCATAAACATGTGGGGGTGGGGGAGGAAATCTGGAAGAGGAGTGCAGCAGTTTGAAATCAAAAGTACATTCCAACAATTATCTTAAAAAGATTGTAACTAAGCTGCCAGAGCTTTTGCCCTGGGATATATTTAATTGGAGAACATGATTCTCCAATTGACAGTGAATGTGTTCAGTTGGAGAATCTGATTTATGACACACTCAGGGGGGAGGGGGGAACAGGGTCACAGGTGACTGCAAATTATGGGTGCCAGAGTTGGCTTCATACAGGTCATGCCAGCATGTCGCCTCTAATAAATCCTTTGAAATTTTTTGAAGTTTGGCTCGAGACTCATGATTTAATTATGGCAATGGTGGAATCCTGACACCATCTTTATGTGCAGTGAGCAAGCCATTTTGATGTACAGTGAGCAGTGAGGAAGCCATTTTTATGTGCAGTGAACAGTGAGAAAGCCATTTTTATGTTCAGCAAGCAGTGAGGAAATAATTTTGATGTGCAGCGAGCAGAGAGGAAGCCTGTCAGGATTTCAAGTAATAGACCCATAGCAAGCAAAACTTCGAGACAGGTAGATTCCTCAAAGAATAGCTTTATTGGATATATCTCATTGGCACAGATCTGGTGAAAACCAACTCTGAAGATTCCCACAGTTTTCACCTGATTGAAAGTAAAAGTCATTTTCAGGCACATGGTCCAATCACAGTGCTACCTGGTTGCCTGGTGACATCACTCCACCTTCCTCGGACCAGGTGTGAGAATGTCCTTGGTTCCCAAGAGGAAATATTTTGTTTTGGCTACCAAACCCCAGCTATCTCAAATCCTTCCTCCTTATCCTTCCGCTCCTGTGTGGCAACACAGAACCTTTCAAGATGGCTTTGGCCAGGTCAGCTTCAGGGTTGACAAAGCCATTTTGATGTGCAGCGAGCAGCAAGGAAGCCAGTTTGATGTGCAGCGAGCAGCAAGGAAGCCCGTTTGATGTGCAGTGAGCAGCGAGGAAGCCATTTTGATGTCCACCCCAAAGGGATGGCATTGCAGTGCCTGTGGGTCTGGGGCCAGTTTTTTTGAGGTGGGGTGGTAATTATAGCAGAAACTTTTGATCCTCAAGCTACAGGTAGTTGGAACCACAAGTGCTGGCTGAGGAATTCTGGGAGTTGAAATCAAAGGCTGACTAGGAAATTCTGGGAAGTGAACTCCACACATCTTAAAGTTGCTATGTTTGAAAAAAAAAAAACCAACCACTGTCCTAAACAGCAGTGGGTAGAAAATATTGGCAAAAATATTTGGGGAAAGAGACTTTAACTCGATGAACTGGCTATAAATAAGGCTGAGAAATTCACATTACAGTTCCCAGACACTGTACTGACTCCATGACTTCCTATGATCTGGAGATTGGATTAAACATGCCAGAAGCCTGGCGTTTGACGTGACTGGACCAGACAGACAATTTTAGATCTGGCAAGGCGCGAAGTAGCCTCTTGGCTAGCTGTAAAGGTGTGAACTGCTTTTTCACTCATCACTGGATAGAAGGAAATGTGTATAAGTCCAGTTTACAGCATGAAACGTTTTGCCTAATGAGAAACCTCTCAACCAGCTGTGTGCTAATACAATGCAGGCAAAAAAGCGAATACAATCCCAGGTTGTATAAACAGAGGCATAGAATCAAAATCACATGAAGCAGAGGTGGTATTCAGCTGGTTTGGACTAGTTCTGGAGAACCGATAGCAGAACTTTTGAGTAGTTCAGAGAACTGGCAAATGCCACCTCTGACTGGCCCCGCCCCCATTTATTTTTTTCCTCCCAAGTCCCAGCTGATCGGCTGAATCTTCTTTGGTTGCCCTGCACAGGAGAATGGAGCTGGAAAGCAGGTTAGTGTCAGGATTACGGCAGTTACTCCAATTAAATCATGAGCCTCGAGCCATACTCCCAAAACTAAAAAAAGATTTATTTGAAGGTAACATTCTACGTCCGGCATTTATCTGGGCGTAGCCAACTCTGAAATATGTAATTCACTGTCACCCTTGATCCTGCTTTCCCCCCACCCCACCCCTCTGTATCATCCAACGAAAAACATCCATAGCACAGAGTCATTAGTCATGCTCTCCTATTAGATTTTTTTAACAGCAGAAGCTTCAGTCATCTAATCAGTGTTTGAAGGAAACACGAATGGAATGTACTTTTGATTCCACACTGCCGCCTGCTCTTTGAAACTCCCCCCCTTCTTGTTAACTATAAAATGTGTATACAAAATGTTTTATGAATTGATAGTTAGTGGGGTGGGGAGGGAGGGGGGATTTTGCAGTATCCTTCCCCTGCCACATCCACCAAGCCACACCATGCCCACCAAGCCACACCCACAAAACTTGTACTAAAATTTTTTGAATTCCACCACTGACGTGAAGTATTAGTACAGCTATATAAAATCTTAGTAAGGCCACACCTGGAATAACCGTCTCCAGTTTTGGACCATATTCCAAAAAAGATGTTGGCGACTTTGGGAAAAAAATCTAAAGAAGAGCACATAAGATGATTGGAGACAAAAACATCCGAAGAACGTTTGTAGGAATTGCATTTGTCTAGTCTAGAGAAAAGAAGAACTAGGGAGGGCATAAAAGCAGTCTTCCAATATTTGAGGGGCTGCCCCAAAGAGAAGGGGGTCAATTTCTTTCCCAAAGCACCTGAAGGCAGGACAAGAAGTAACAAATGGATAGTTTCACTGTTAGTTACCAAGGAGAGAAGCAACCTGGAATTGAGGAGAAATTTCCTCGCAGTGAGGACAATTAACCAGTGGAACAGCTTGCCACCGGAAGTTGTGGGTGCTTCATCACTGGAGGCTTTTAAGAAGAGACAGGATAGTTCACTTGTCTGAAATGGTATAAAGGATCTCCTGCTTGAGCAGGGGACTGGACTAGAAGACCTCCAAGGTCTCTTCCAGCTCTGTTCCAATTCTAATTTTGCTCTCCCATTCCTCACTTGGGCTGATCAAAACTGCAGGCAGAAACAGCTATATTAAAATTAAACATTGACATATTTTGGTCATACGGGGCCTAACTGGAAGCAGGGAGGAACCAAAAGTTTAAAAGCAACTAATTTTTGTTTTATTTTACTTCAACTTATTTTAATTTTATTTATTTTATTATATTATTTTTACTATTTTATTTTGATTTAAATTAATTATTGTTTTGATTATTTTATTGGATTATCTTTTTACTATTTTATTATGTTATTTTATTATTTTTGCAAATAACTCAAGGCAGCGAACATATATAATGCTCCTTCCTCCTCCTGTTTTTTCCCACAACAACAACCCTATGAGGCGGACTCAGATTGAGAGAGTCAGAGATGGCTAACATGGCTTGCATGTCTAAGGCAGGTCTAGAATTCACCGTCTCCTGGTGATTGGCCCAAAGTCACCCAACTGGCTTTCATGGGTTAGGCAAGACTAGAATAAACCTTCTCGATTTATAGTCTGGGGCATGCAGGACTATAAAAAACTATTCCAGTGGTGGAATTCAAAATATTTTACTCCCAGTTCTGTGAGCACATGGGGAGCATTCTAAAACAGGCAATTTTAAGCATGAAAACTTACTGTCAGCACTGGTGAGGCACGGCTGAGCTACAAACAAAGGAAATATAGGACAGGAAAGGGTGGAGGCAGGTGGGCGGGGCTGACTGGTGCTACCGGATCACTACAACCGGTGCGAACCGTCAGTTTATATTCTGGGGAGACTCTGAGTGAAGCTGACTTCATCAGTCGCCTCAAAGAGAATAATTATCTGTATATAAAAAAGTGAAATACCCCTCTGGCATCATCACAAAATCTCCAGCACCATGAAGCCTACAAACTTGAAATCTGGCACGTCTGTTCCTCTTGGCTTCTAGGTGCTCGCTAAGAAAGGATTTTTCTAAATGACCATCAGAGCATTCGTATTTCCTATATTATTATTATTAACACGCTCTGATGCTAAGGAGTTCTCTTCCAAATCTCTTCCAAATGCAAAACACAAGCAGAGGAGAGGAGCTTCGGTTTCAGATTTAGNCCTTCTTGCTCACACAGCAAATACTGTTTCACTTTCCAAACAGCCCTCAACTCTCTCACACACTGGCAGGACGCTAGCCAGATGAATACAGATGGATGCTGGTAGGCAGAGGCAGAATTTTTTCCCCTTTATTTTCCTCCCCCAGAACTCAGCCCGACCACGTAGTTTCTTAGCGAAACACGGGTGTAGAGCTAGTTCTTGATAAAAACAGTATAAGTCTGGAGATGCATTTTGCTTTTTCCACACTTGGGAAACCAAGCTTCTAGTCCTCAGTGGCTCGGCTTCTGATCTTCCCCTGCTTCTGTTCGCCTGAATCCATTGCTGTGTAGAAATGCTATTATCTGCGCAAAAACTCCTTCCTTAATATAATTGACAAGCTTTTCTGTCCGTTTTATCCAGTCTGGCGTGTCACCATCGGTGAAGTGCTGAGAGACACGTCCTACTGTGTCGGAGATGCTAACATTTGTGCGATTTGTCATCTTCGACTGCTTGATGTGTTTGGACAGTGCTGGGAATTGACAGCCGAGCCGAGGGCGAAGTCTGGCACTTGTCACTCATGACGACGGCCTGCTGCGGCGAGTTCGAAAGGTGCTCTCCACCCAGGAAACATCAGCCCTCGTTTAGGTGGTGATTTCCAAGGGGAAACAAAAGAAAAAGCAAAATTCAGGCACCCCGCCGGGATGTATTGTAAGAATTCTGAACGATGTCTTCATTTGTTGCATTTCTTGATTGGTGACTTCATCAGAACTTTGGGAGAGAACTCCGCCAGATCCATTTCAAAGAGAAAGTTGAATCTTCTTGGTTGATCCAGTTTACGGCCTGATTGATCTGGACTTTTTAGATTCCAGGAAATGGGACCCTATTGCTTGAACCAGATTTGTCAAAAGCCAGACGATGGCATTCGAACACAAGTAGATTACAGGAGTTTAAATCAGGATTTGTTAACCTCAGCAACTCAGATATGGGGGCTTCAATTTACAGATTGGCCAGATTGGAGCTGAAATCAACATGTGCTGACTGGGGGATTCTGGGAGCTGAAATCCATGCTTGGCTGGCTGGGGAATTCTGGGAAGTAAGATCCATATGTGTTTGTTGCGGGATTCTGGGTGCTAAAGTTTACACACATTGAGTGGGGGATTCTGGGAGATGGATGTGTACTGGCTGAGGAATTCTGGGAGTCGATGTCCACATTTCATGTCTGGGAGATTCTGGGAACTGAAGTCTACATATGCTGACCAGGGGATTCTGGGAGTTGAAGTCCATACATGGTGGCTGGGGAATTCTGGGAGTTGAAGTCCATACGTGCTGATCAGGGGATTCTGGGAATTGAAATTCACATGTGCCATCTGGGGGATTCTGGGAGCTGAAATCTATGGGTGCCGACCAGGGGATTCTGGGAATTAAAGTCCACACATGCTGGCTGGTGGATTCTGGGATCTTACGGCCATAACTGAACTTAACATTTCTGTTGTTGTGCCCAAGGGCACATTGTAGGTAAAAAAAATGGAGGTGCTTTCTTTTTTGTTTTTAAAAAGAGATGGATTAGGTACTGTGTCTGTTTCAAAAGCTGCCAATTCACATCACTGACCTGACTGCTAAAGACTTGTGAAGCGCAGGAGAGACGTGAAAAGGGATTCTGTGGTTCTTTGACTTCCCTCCAAAACACACAATCTGCCAAGCCGCAGGAGGGAACCTGTGCAGAAACAGGTTGTGGCTCTGCCATTTTTGCCTTCCAAGACGTAAAGTAGAAGTAACAGCTGTGGAGTTCAGAGCCTGGAGGGGAAGAGGCTTTGAAAAGGAATGGAAAAAGTTCTTTGGATTGGCAAAAAACACAAGTTTTTCCCACGCCTTTTCTTTCCTTCCTTCCTTCCTTCCTTCCTTCCTTCCTTCCTTCCTTCCTTCCTTCCTTCCTTCCTTCCTTC
>BHFT01066749.1:0-11649 GCA_004320025.1 Laticauda laticaudata | reverse complement strand
AGCCCTGCGGATGTGCCATCCGCTCCCATCCGCTTCCATCCGCTAGGCTTCCATTCTGCATCCGCTTTCCATCCGCTTTGCATCCTCCCCGCATCCGTGTTATCCGCTCCGGTTATGCAAATTTTTGCCCCTTTTGAGAGTGGATAACAACAGCTGGAACATTTTGCTCGTCCAGTGTGTCCATTTTGCATCCGTTGGGCAGTGTGACAGGGCCTTAAGAAATTTCTTTAAGCTAATTTTCAGCCCCTAGGAATAATAATAATAATAATAATAATAACAACAACAGCCAGGATGATCATAATCCTTCATTACCGTAAAAGGAAAAATTAAAACAATCTATACAAGTGTTGCTAACCTTTTTGGGGCTTCTGTGCCAAAAATTGTGTACACGCTTGCGCACGCTCACATGTCAGCACCCAGAAGGCAATGCACGGGCTCTCTGTGCATGTATGTGCAATTCCCCCTGCCACTCCTTTACTTGTACTGTGCCTCACAGTTGTTTTTCGGCCAGTTTGAGACCTTTTTTGGCCTCCCAGAGGCTTAAAATAAAGCCTCTGCAAGCTTTGCAGGCCAAATAATAGGCCCGTTTCATAACTTCCAGTATTACAGGGCTGAAAAAGGCTTCAAACCAGCCGAAAAATCAGCTGAGAAGTGCGTGGATGTGCAGTGAGGTAAGTTTGCTTGCGGCTCCTGTGCCAGCACAAATGGCTCTGTGTGCCACTTGTGGCATGCGTGCCATAGGTTCACCATTACGGATCTATGCGGTGAAAGTCTGAGGACATAGCTATGGAAGGTCATTCTCTGAGTACATTTTAAAGAGGGTTTAGGCCTCGTTTCTCCTTTCTTCCTTGGTGGCTTATTATGTACAGGTAGTCCTCAACTTACAACCATATAATTGAGACCGACATTTATGTTGCTAAGTGAGACATTTGCCAAGTGAGTTTTGCCCCCATTTTATGAATTTTCCTGCTGTAGTTGTTAAGTGAATCATTGCAGTTGTTAAGTTAGTATTCCTGGGCCAGATCTGAGCAACCTGCGGGCCGGATGCGTCCCCAGGGCATTGAGTTTGACACCACTTCTCTAGACAGCGAAAAACCCTAAATCACTTGAATCAATTAAAAACACAGTACGATAAAGGGGAAAAAAACCATTGGAGGGTCCAGTCACTCTTGGAGCTTGGGAGGTCTTTTGTTCATTCGTTCTTTTTTATTTTTCTAAATGTTATATTCTGCCTTTATTATTTTGATAAACCATGCACCCACCCACCCACCCACCTATGGATGCACGTCTATCCATTCATCCATCCAACCAACCAACCACTCACCCACCCATCTGCATGCATCCCTGCATCCATGAGTCCACCCACNCCCTCCTTGTTTCCTTCCATCCATCCATCCATCCATCACTGCATGCATGTACCCATCCATCCTTCTATCCTTCCTCCCTCCCTTCCTTCCATCCATCCATCACTGCATGCATGCATTCACTCACTCACCCACTCACCCACCCATCCATCCCTCCTTCCATCCCTCCTTCCTTTCTTCCATCCATCCATCCATCCATCCATCTCTGCATGTATGCACCCATCCATCCCTCCTTCCATCTCTCCTTCCTTTCTTCCATCCCTCCTTCCTTCCTTCCATCCATCCATCCATCACTGCATGCATGCCCCTATCCATCCATCCCTCCTTCCTTCCAACCTTCCATCCATCCATCTCCGCATGCATACATGCACCCATCCATCCCTCCTTCCATCGCTCTGTCCCTCCTTCCATCTCTCCATCCCTCTGCCCATGTCAAACAATTGACTCTGGCTGTGAACCATCCTAAAATTAATTAAACCAATGAAAAACTCAAAACCAAAAGGGGGGAAAAAAGGTTGGCAGCTCTGGCTGAATCCCCCCCCCTCCTCCCAGCCCCCCTCCGGCCTTTGTGGGGCCATATTCAGTCGATGACACAGGAACAAACCTCATCCAATTGATTCGCCCCTGTCTCTCAGCGTGTGAACACATAAAAACACGATGATAGATCACCCTTCTGGCTCGAGGGGAAGATGGCCGTTTTGTCCAGCAAGCAATTTACTCAGAAATTGATTCTTCCACATGTCAGATCCATCCATTTGGGATATAAACGAGGCAGGCAGAGATGTTTGGGGAGGTTGACTGCAGCTTCCGTCTTCCAACCAAGCACAGGATTAAAGGCTGCTCAACTCCAGAGAGGAATCGTCTAAGCCAGGGCTCTCCAACCTTGGCAACTTGAGGACTTGTGGACTTCGAATCCCAGAGTTCCTCAGCCAGCAAAACTCCAAGGTCCCTTCCGACTGTCCTATTCTATTCATTCCATTCCATATTTTCTATTCTATTCTATTCTATTCTATTCTATTCTATTCTATTCTGTTCTGTTCTGTTCTGTTCTGTTCTATTCTATTCATTCCATTCCATATTTTCTATTCTATTCTATTCTATTCTATTCTGTTCTGTTCTGTTCTGTTCTGTTCTGTTCTGTTCTGTTCTATTCATTCCATTCCATATTTTCTATTCTATTCTATTGTATTCTATTGTATTCTGTTCTGTTCTATTCTATTCTATTCTATTCTGTTCTTTCCTTATTCCTTGTTCTGTTCTGTTCTGTTCTCTTCTCTATTGTATTCTATTCTTTTTTCTAGTCTATATTCTATTCCATTCTATTATTTTTATATTCTATTATTTTCTATAATCTATTATTTTCTATATTCTCTTCTATTCTTTATTCTATTCCATTTTATTATTTTCTATATTCTATTATTTTCTGTATTCTATTATTTTCTATTTTGTTTCTATTTCTATTCTGTTCTTTATTCCATTCCTCTCTGTTCTAATCTTTATCCCATCTATTCTATTCCTTTTCCCATTCTATTCTGTTCTGTTCTATTCTATTCTATTCTATTCTATTCTATTCTATGCTATGCTATGCTATGCTTTTCTCTATATTCTATTCTTATTATATTCTTATTCTACTCTAACCCTCAAATATTGGAAGACTGCTAAGTCTTCCCCATGTCACCCCCTGGTCCTTCCTTTCATCAAACTAGACATACCCAGTTCCTGCAACCGTTCTTCATATCTTTCGGCCTCCAGCCCCCTCATCATCTTTGTTGCTCTTCTCTGCACTCTTTCTATATGTTTTTTCTCCTATCGTAGTGACCAGACTTGGACCCAGAATTCAAAGTGTGGCCTCACCAGAAGAGTATATACAGTAAAACAATCACTTCTCATGAAGTTCAGCTGAAAGGAGCTTTGCAAAGCTCACTGTGAGAAATTAACTCTGCCAGCTGGCTTTTCCCTAAAAATGGCTTTAAAACTACTTTAGATTTAAAACAAATGAAAAAAAAGTGGAATCAATTAGTTAAACCTTCCGCAAACAGCCTCTCTCAGGGGGAAAGCAAATTACAGATAACAGACCCGGCTATGTATTTCTTACAGGTGGTCCTCGACTTACAACCACAACGGTAACCACAATGTGCAAGGGCTAAGCAAAGCAGTTGGTAAGTTTTCCAAACTGTTTAAATGAATCACTGCACTTGTTAAGTAAATCACCTGGTTGTTAAGTGAATCTGACTTCCCCCGTTGAAACTGGTTGTCGGAAGGTGGCTGGAAATCATCGCAAACAGGGATCATGTAACCTCGGAATGCTGCAACGGTCATAAATACGACAATTTAAAAAAAAAAAAGAACCCAGGAGTTTAACATTATTTACTAAAGATCAGAGTAAAATCAATAAATATTATATGCTATAAAAATACAGTGGCAACGTATTTTTTCCCCATTTTATTGTAAGCAACTTACTATAATTATTTTACATTCTTCAAGCTGATGATTAAAAAATCCCAAAAAGAATGTAGGTGCAAAAGAGCGAAATGCTAAAAGCAAAGCAAAAGTTAAAGAAAAACAGAAAGTTGGTTGAAGATCAGAATAAAATCCTGCAAATAAATACAGGTAGTCCTCGACTTACAACAGTTCATTTAGTGACTGAAGTTACAAGGGCACTGGAAAAAGTGACTCATGACCAGGGGTGGAATTCAAACCAGTGTTACAACTGGTTTGGCCAGTGCATGCAAGGCGCAGCATTTACAACTCACCTTCTGCTGCAAGCCTGTGTGTAAAACAGCTGATGGGCGGCAATCTGCTATGCCATGTGAATCAGCTGAACTGGGAAACCCGGAAATAAAGCACAGGTGAGAGCATGGGCGGGCGTGTGAGCCCAACAGCTGATTGTTGGAGTGAACCGGTTTGCTAACAGCTGATCTTCGGAGCAACCTGTTGTAGTTCGCCGGCAGCCTGGGCAGACGGCAGTGAAATCGGACATTGGGGAAGAAAGGGGACCAGTCCAGGAGTCTGGAGAGGACTTGGACGAGGGTCCTATGTCCAATGCAGAGATGGGGCCAGGACCATCTGGGAGTGGGGTGCTGACTCTGGAGCCTCCGGAGTCTGGCAACAGCAAGGCCGAAGAACAAGGGGAGCCTGTTCCCAATGAACGTGTGCACAGAGCTGCCAGAAGGCAAAAGCAGCTGTGACAAAGGGGCGACTCAGGAGTAAGGCAGGGAGGTGATTGCCTCTCCCATAAGGTATCAAGGACAGGCAAAGGTGAAGAAACCTTTGCAGGAAGCAAAGTTGTTCGCTCTGTTCGGATTAAACCTTGAAGCTCTGTGTAGACTTTGTACTTCGATTGTTTATTTATAGTTACTTTGGGACTTTAGTTGTTGGCAGCAATTCAAAGGAGAGAAAGGTGGGTGCTTATCTCGAGGGACTGTTTGGGACTCATTACCGGCTGGGAATGAAAATTCCAGCATTGAAATAAAACAAGATTTGTTTTAACTAAGCATGTATGTAACTACAGTCTCGGGAAGCATTAGTCAGAACACAACCAGTTCGCCCGAACCATGCTGAACTGGTAGTATCCCCCCCCTACTTGTGACCATTTTTCACCTTTACGACCATTGCATCGTCCCTGTGGTCACATGATCAAAGTTCAGATGCTCAGCAACTGGTTCATACTTACAACCATTGCTGTGTCCCAGAGTCACATGATCCCCTTTTGTGACTTTCTGGCAAGCAAAGTCAAGGTGGAAACCAGGTTTACTTAACAACTGCAGTCATTCATTGAACAACTGGGACAAGACAGGTCATAAAAATGGGACAAAGCTCATTTCACAAACATCTTGCTTAACAACAGAAATTTTGGGCTCCATTGTGATTGTAAGTCTAAGACTACTGTGCATCCTGAATGCCAGGCACCCCCATTTTTGATCACATGACCACAGGAAGGCGATGATAGTTGTAAGTTCGAGGACAAGTTGCAAGTCACTTTTTTTGGGTGCAATCATAACCCCAACAGTTGTAAGTTGAGGACTACCTTTATGGCACAGGATATTTACAGGTAGTCCTCAACATGCGTCCACAATGGAGCCCACAATTAATGTTAAGTGAGACATTTATTGAGTTTTGCCCGATATTACAAACTTTCTTGTTGTTAAGTGAATCCTCCTCCTCCTCCCCTTCTCCTTCTCCTCCCTCCCATTCTCCTCCTTCTGTTCCTCTATCCATCTTTCTTCACTTTCACTTTCACCTTCTCCTCCTCTCCTCCTCCCTCCTTCTCCTCCCTTCCCCTTCCCCTTCCCCTTCTTCTTTCCTCCTCCTCTTCCCCCCCTCCCTTTTTTTTCACATATGCCAAATCTGTTGACAAAGTTCTTGGCTCAGGGAGAATGCAAATAATGCAGGGCTGGAGCCCAAAACTGATGTTGTTAAGCGAGACATTTGTAAAGCGAGTTTTACGTCATTTTACAACCTTTCTTGTTGTAAAGTAAATCCCTGTAGTAGATTAGTTGGTAACCCGGTTGTTAAGTGAATCTGGCTTCCCCCTTGATTTGCTTGTTGGAAGGTTGCAAAATGGGATCACATGGCCCCGGGACACTGCAACTGTCATAAATACGAGTCACTTGATCACACGCTCATGGGGTTGCTGCCAAGGTCGTAAGGGTGAAAAATGATCATAAGTCCCTTTTTTCAGTGCCATTGTAACTTTGAATGGCTACTAAATGAACTGTTGTAAGTCGAGGACTACCTGTACTTATTTGCAGGATTTTACTCTGATCTTCAACCAATCTTCTGTTTTTCTTTAACTTTTTCTTTGCTTTTATCATTTCACTCTTTCGTACCTACAGTCTTTATTTTTTTTATTGTCATCTTGAAGAATGTAAAAGATTTCAGTAAATTGCTCAGAATAAAGGAATTTTTCTTCAACCAAAATTGAAGAAAAATACATTGCCACTGTATTTTTATAGCATAGAATATTTATTGATTTTACTCTGATCTTCAGTAAATGAGGTTGAACTTCTGGAGTTTTTTTAAAATTTGTTTTACTTTTCTTTTAGTATTTCACTCTTTATACTTCACCCTAAATGAAGAAAAACATTATTTCTTTATATTGGCTTAAAGAATGTAAAGTGACTACAGTAAATGTTTAGAATAAAGGATTTTTTTTTCACCCAAAAGGAGGGGGAAAATAGAACTGAAGTATAGAAAGATAATTCAAAATGGTGTGGTAGGAACACTGAGTGTCAACTCATAAAACCTTCCTAGGCCTGTTTTAGTAGTTGCCATAAAAAAGGGGGAGGGGAGGAAGGAAATATGGAAGAGCAGTACAGCAGTTTGGAAGCAAAAGTACATTCCAACTCTTATGTTTAAAATATTGTAACTAAACTACCAACAAATTTGCCTGAGAATATATTTAATTGGAGAACATGAAAGATGACACCCAACCCGTGAAAGTGCTCAATTGGAGAATCTGATTGATGACACACCCAGGGGGGAAACAGGGTCAGAGGGGACTGTAAATTACATATGCCAGAGTTGGCTTCATACAGGGCAGTGCCAGTATGTCGCCTCTAATAAATCCTTTGAAGTTAGTTGAAGTTTGGCTCGAGAATCATGATTTAGTTAGGGCGATTGCTGGAATCCTGACACTGAGCTTTCTGTCACTTGCTAAAGTTGCCGTTGGTACAGGGTAGTCCTCGACTTACGACCATAATGGAGTGCCAAATTTCTGTTGTTAGGTGACATTGTTGTTAAGTGATTTTTGCCCCATTTTATGACTTTTCTTGGCCATGGTTGTTAAGTGAATCACCACAGTTAAGTTAGTAACCTGGTTGTGAAGTGAATAAGGCTTCCCCATTGGCTTTGCTTGTCAGAAGGTCGCAAAAGGGGATCATGTGATTCCAGGACACCGTGACCATCCTAAATGTGAGTCAGTTTGCCAACTATCCAAATTTTGATCAAGTGCCACGGGGAAGTTGCAATGGTGATATTTGTGAAAAACAGTCATAAGTCACTTTTTTTTTTTTGCATGAACTGTTGTAAGTCGAGGACTACCTGTATGGAAAATCCTCAACTTACAACAGTTCTATTCAGAGGTTTGCAGCTTCAATTCAGTGCCAGAAAAGTAAACACAGAAGACCGAGGCTTCATTTAACTTCTTTATAAACATATTAAGTAAATTTTACAATACCAGTTGTCGATTTTTCCAACATGGTGCAAACGCAGACATGTTACAGGTTCAGCAACTCAATTTCAGCAGACAAGCAAGCAAGTTAGTTTCTCTTTCACTTTAGAGATGAGCACAAAACAGAGATAAACCACGCCCAGATTCTCTCTTTAAATTTCAGTTTCCAAACAGTCCTCATTGGCTGACTTAGCTGCTATGTCTATTCATTGGCTGACCTTGTAACCATGCTCTATTCCAGTTCATGAATATACTCTGGCAAGTACTTTTAGTGACAGTTAGAAGTTACAACATCACTGAAAAAAGTTACTTATGACCGTTTTTCACAAATACGACTGTTGTGGCATCCCCATGGTCATCTGTTTTACATTTGGATGCTTGACAACTGACTTTCATTTATGAGGGTTGCAACGTCCTGGAGTCACTCTTATGACTTTCTGCCAAGCAAAGTCAATGAGGAAATGTTGACTTCAATGTAGAGAAAAGGAAAGTCCTACACTTAGGCAAGAAAAACCCAAAGGACAGATATAGACTGGGTGAAACCAGGCTCAATAGCAGGAAGTGTGAGAGGGATCTCAGAGTCTTAAAGGACAACCAGCTAAATAGGAGCCAGCCATGTGAGGCAGCAGCCAAAAAGGCCAATGCAATCCTAAATTGCATTAACAGAGGGATTCAATCAAGATCAGGGGAGGTACTAATACTACTCTATAAAGCCTTAGTAAGACCACACCTAGAATACTGTATCCAGTTTTGATCACCAGAGTATAAAAAAGATTTTGGGACTCTAGAAAAAGTGCAGAGAAGAGCAACCAGGATGATTAGGAGACTGGAGGCTAAAACTTATGAAGAACGGTTGCAGGAACTGGGCCTGGCTAGTCTAGTGAAGAGAAGGACCAGGGGAGACATGAGAGCAGCCTTCCAATATTTGGGGGGCTGCCCCAGAGAGGAGGGAGGGGGTCAAGCTATTTTCCAAGGCACCCGAAGGCCAGACAAGGAATAATGGATGGAAACTGATCAAGGAGAGATTCCACCTGGAAATAAGGAGAAACTTTCTGACAGTGAGGACAATCAACCCATGGAACAGAAGTTCCATTGGAACAAATTCCAATGGAAGTTGTGGGAGCGCCATCACTTGAGACTTTCAAGAAGAGATTGGACTCCCATCTGTCAAAAATGGTGTAGAGTCTCCGGCTTGGGCAGGGGGCTGGACTAGATGACCTACAAGGTCCCTTCCAACTCTGATTATCTGTTATTTGAAACCAGATTCACTTAACAACCATGTTACTAATTTAACAGCTGCTGTGATTCACTTTACAACCATGGCAAGAAAAGTCGTAAAATGGGGAAAACTCACTTAACAAATTTCTCGCTCAGCAACAAAAATTTTAGGCTCAATTGTGGTTGTAAGTTGAGGACTACTTGCGTTAAATGCAACTTCCAGATGTTTTCAAGGATTGCCCCATGAAAAATGCATTGCAGTAGTTAAGATCGAGTGGAAGCAAAGCCCAGATAATCATTGCTTCACCTCATTGGCATCTGAAACAAGCAAAATCTCAGGAAGGGTTCCCCAATTCTGAAAGAATTGTCTCTGGCTACTTGTTGTAATTCTGCAACAATGTTCCTCGCTGTTGCAAATCCAGCGTGGAAGTCCAGCTGAGGTTCCGAGGACTCTCCCAAAAGACCAACCAGCTGTTTTAGAGAAAGTGTCTCTCCACGCAAAACAGTTTCAACCTCAATCCTTCGTCCACTTTCTATTTACTACCAGGAGTGCCAGCTCACTTAAGTTTAATGCTAGGAAGTTTTTGCTCATCCAACATACGATTGGTCTTCTTGGGCAACGAATAAGGAGACTAACCACTTCCTTGGAAGAGAATGGGGGTTGGTCTTGGGTGGCATCTACTGGCTTTGGCCCAGGGATGCAAATATTTTTATACCGGTTCTGTGGGCATGGCTAGGTGGGCATGGCCATGTGACTGGGTGGGCATGGCTTCTTTTATTTTTGGGTGCAGGACCTCCCCTGTGCTTGGTTTTCTTTTGGCCTCCTGGGTCTCAGGGAAGCGTCCCAGGGAGCACTTTTGCTCCCAGGAGGCTTCCCTGAGGCCCAGGAAGGCAAAAAATGGAGCATGGGGGGGAGTTCCATACAGCACCCCCACTCCCACTCCCCCTTTTGCCTCATGGGCAAAGCAGTAAGACAGCAAGGGGGATCAGCTGATCATCGGAACAGCTGATCATTAGAACAGCTAATCATCTGAACAGTTGATTGTCAGGAGGAAAAAAAATACATATTCAGCTGAACTGGTAGCTGTTGTTTTACTACTGGTTCATCTGAAAAGTAGCATTTTTTTTTTACTACTGGTTCATTTGAACTGGGCCGAACCGGTAGACTCCCGCCACAGGTTTGGCATGGTTTGGTATTCCAAAATTCAGCTGGTGGCTGGAGGGGGAGGACCTGGTTGGAAATCTTCGATATTTCTCCTACCAAATACAGGATGATCACACATATGCCCAGGAATCAAAAGCAGTGAGTATGTCAACAGTACTACAACACTACAGTAGCTCAATAAGAACTGAAATGAACCCAGAATGATCCTCCTTCTCCACCTGCTCCTCCCTCCCCCCCATCCTTTTTCTTCTCCTCCTCCCCCTCCTCCTCCCAACCTTCTCCCTCTTCCTCCTATCCTTCTCCTCCTTCTCCTCCTCCTTTCCATGCTCTTCCTCCTCCTTCTCCTTCCATCCTTCTCCTCCTCCCACTGCTCCTCTTGTCCCCCTCCTTCAATCCTTCTGCTTCTCTTTCTCCCATTTTTCTCCTACTCCTCCCCTTCTCCTTTCCCTTCTCCTTTCCCTCCTCTCCTCCTCCTCTTCCTCCCATCCTTCTCCTTCTTCCTCCTATCCTCCTCTTCCTCCCAACCTTCTTCACCTTTACCTTTTCTTCCTCCTGCTCCTCCCGCCCATCCTCCTGCTCCCTCCTTCTCCTCCTCCTCCCTTCTATCCTTTCCCTTTCCTTTCCCCTCCTCCTCCTCCTCTCCTCCTCCCCCTCCCTTTTTTCCACATACAGCCAAATCTGTTGATGAAATTCTTGATGCAGAGGGGAGGGCAAATAATTTAGGACTGGAAGACCAGAAGTGGATTTAATTCTGGCCCCAAAATCCCCTCCGCAAAGCTGCTTTCTTTTCATCAGCCTCATTTAAGTATTCCTATCCAGGCCTCCAGTTATTGGCTCAGTCTTAAAAATCCTTGTTGTTCCTTTTTGCCGATCATCTGGAGATTTTCCAGTGGATTCCAATCTATTTATCGTTCATCCCGGATATATACAAATGCATGTTTTCCCTCTCTATGCTTCCTGTAATATAATCATTTCAAAAACCCTGAAAAATCCATTCAGGGAAATTTCACACTCTCGCAGCTGCGGTGATGTATAAAGGCACCCCATTAATTATTGACTCGCTTATGGCTCTGATCCTTGAATCTTGACAGATAAAGAGATTTTAGTGCGTTTTTTTTTCTCCCCTTAACATTCATTTTCCCTTTATGAGATATCTCTGAGGCAAAAGAGAGACACAGAGAGAGAGAGAGAGAGAGAGAGAGAGAGAGAGAGAGAGAGAGAAAGAAAGAAAGAAAGAAAGAAAGAAAGAAAGAAAGAAAGAAAGAAAGAAAGAAAGAATTGTTCAACATGATTAGGGAATGCCAGGCATTTAGAGCTGGGTGGAAAGAGATGGTTTTCCAGTGCAATCTCTCTTTTGGCTTTTGGATGATTAAAAGTAAATTAGGAGAGGGGGGGGGGAAGGCTGCCGCCAAATACACCAGAAAGGAATTTTGGGTCCGCCTCGAGTCTGCTTTTTCGGTATTCAGATGGTGTTGTTGGTCTGGCCACACTGAAGCTTTCCTTCAATAATAATGATGTACAGTAGGCTGGGACTGCCTGAAATGTTTGCACTGGGGACCAGCAGAAAAATTTGCAATAATGAGCTGAGCGAGTTGGTCCAGAGCAGAGAGGGAAGTCTGTCTATGTATCTACTGTATGTCTACGTCTAAGGTTACGTCTGTCTGTCTGTCTGTCTGTCTGTCTGTCTGTCTGTCTGTCTGTCTGTCTGTCTGTCTGTCTGTCTGTCTGTC
>BHFT01066745.1:18763-31349 GCA_004320025.1 Laticauda laticaudata | reverse complement strand
GTTTAAAGTTGTAGGACACGTTTCGGCAGAATTCATCTGCATCAACAACTATCGAACAGCATGTCCCTGCACTATCTAGAGATCTACAGACAAAATAGTAAGATACTACAGAGGCATCACATCAAGATCTGCCTTCAATAACGACAAAAAAATAGCAGCCATCCTTAGAACCCAAAGAAAAACTGACTGGAAAACCAAGGCATTACGAGTTCCTGTGCATCATGCAGCCATAATACATGTGGAAGACCAGCCCGCAACAACTACAATGACGTGGGATAATACCCGAAGGAAGCTGAACAGCATACATGTAAGTACCCGCAAAAACTTATGTGTATTTATATATATAATTAATATTTGTATAATTTCTGCAGCGTGCAAATGTAGGTTTTCTAAGAGGAAGACAATGTGGCTTTCTCCTTTGAGAGGAGTTTAATACAGTAATTGTTTTACTATGCTATTAATCTGTACTTTCTTTTGAAAAAGCTATTTCCTTGTTTCTCATGTTCTATATCTGTAATCTAATACTGAAACAGTTGATTTGTTTCAAATTATTATTTGACAAATTTCAATACAATTAAATAGCAAAAAATATTGTAGCTCAAAATTGTAATGCACAAAGTATTTGCTATATAAAGAAAAACATTTGGTAGAATGTTTCATTAAAAAACAGGTTTTTATTTTGAGAAATTTCAGAACTGTGCATTTATTCAATTACAAGTTAGTATTCTGAAAACACTGACCTTCTAGTCATTCAGAATTCTGTCTTTATACTTACGCTTGTAGATATAAAATTTAGTTAAAATATGATTGCAATTTTGTAGGAAGGCAGTGCTATATGTTCCATTTAAGTCTTGTAATTTATGATTATTAAAAAGGAACAAATAGACAATTTAAAAATCATATATGTTTGGCACATCTGCTTGCATATGGAAACAGAAATGCCATGATGACATAATTGAGTCTATGTGTCTATATGTCTGCCTACTGGTTATCTATCTATCTACCTATCAACCCTACCTGTATTGCTTTAGGTTCAGCAACAGAATAAGGTATTGCCATTTGTTACTGATAAGGCTGGCTTAAGGCATTTTTATTTTTTTCCCTGTTCATCAATTTAATATTTTTATATGGAAGGACGAGGAGAAATTCATTAAAATTATGAGCGAGTTAAAACAACAAAATCAGTTCCAATAATTGCAGATTGGATTTTAATTTAAGATTATTATGAGTCATTGATATACAATACTTTGAACTATATTTGTCTTTTAAGTAAAATATATACTTTTGATCAGACTTTCCTGCAGGCCATAGTCTTCAAATTTTAGGGTGAATTATAAAAGCATAGGTTAGTTATTTGCTTTCAAATGTGGATGTCAATAATGATGGAGTGTGTTTTTCAAGATTTCACATCATGGTAAAATGCCAGAAAAGTGCAGGGAGAATTGCATACCTGCTAACTTCTTCTCTTTTCCCAAAAAGTCTGACCTGAATAAAGCATAAGGTTCCCAGGCAAGAAAACCTTTTTTTGATGGTGGCTGACATTAAAATAAAGTTTTTGTGCAGCGCCAAATTTTTCTTGAATAATAGAAGTACATCTGTAATCTGATCGCAAGATTTCCTCCCAGTGAAATTAGGACTTTTGATGCCGTTTTCCTTTTATATTGAGATACTCCATTATAATTTACCTGAGCAGGTTTGGGGAGATGCAAGCAAGATCCCATTTAATACTTGTGTCTGAATATTTAAGGTCCTCTGTGAACTTCAGGGCTTTCTTTTAAGTTCTCTGTGAAGAGGTTTTAATCTGCCTTCAAAACTCCACCATCACCAAGCAAACAAGAGCACTTAGGGGCTTCCTGCCACAAAAGCTTTTTCACTTGGAGTTTAAACTGATTTTTAACATTCTGGCATGTGAAGCCTCCGCAGGGTGCCATGTTTGAGTTCCCTGGGGATTATAGCACAGGACCAGCAAAGGAGGGGGGGGAAATGACAGCTTTGAAGCTTTAGAAGTGGTAATAAGAGAAGCTTGAGAAGGCTCTTGTAAGACAGTTCTCTTTCCCTGTATTAAAACTAGTGAATTCCCATATGCAAAATGCTCAAGAGGCCATCTGCCACTTCCTCTGTTTGGATCCATGGAAAAGTTCTTGCTTCATACACAGAAAAGCACAGTTCCCTCCCATATGCTGGTGGATTTGGGGGGGAGGTGCAGGGGGGAGGTAGATTTTATTTGTACTTTATAGCTATGTGAGCTCAGGACACAAAGGGATGAATGTGTTAGAATCGAGAACTGTTTCTACCCTTCTCCTTTTTCATATTTAACCTTTACAGAAGTTCTTACCATTGTTCAGTCTTCTTCAGCTTGCTGCCTACCATAGTGGGGTATAAAGTTTTGGGACTTCAGTTCCCAGAATTCCCAGACAACTCTGGGATTGAATTCTGAAAATGTCTGGAGAATATCAAGTTCACAGGAAACTACTATTCAATCTATTAATTCCATTTTGATTGATACCATTAATAGAAATAGTCTGTGGATTTTTATGAGGCTGCCTAACTGCTGCCTATGATATCACTTTTATTTGTTATTTAATTTTATTACATAATTAAAGATATAAGCGCTAATAAGTGAAGATAAATGTTATACCTCTCCGGAGATTCCCCCAGGCTTATTTATTCTCATTTTGCTTTGCTTTCCACTCTTGTAACATACAGTACATGCACCTTACATGCAATACATGAAATACAGGCATTTGATTCATGACTTTTATTAGTGTATTTGCCACTGATTGATTGGTTCTTGATATTAGAACTTCTTCCACTGATTGATTGCAGATGAAGTGACTATTTGACCTTTAATTATAAGCTTGGCTATTGGGAATGACATTGAGCTATGGTTTCACATAATCTGTCTGGAAAGTCCAACCTGATGTTATTCCCTAGAGTTAATTCGGAAGAAGAAAGGAGACCTTAGAAGAAGTGCCACAACAATCAGGTCGGCTCTTCTAAAATAAGACTGGAGCATTTGTTAGCTGCACTTAAGCATTCTTCTCCCTTTGGATGAGTTAGCAACAACCTGCATTATAGAGGCCATAAATAGTAATAGCATCTGGTGGACTTTGTCTGGGTTGGAAAACTAAATGGAGTTGGGACTAGCTAGACTTTAAATAGGAGACTGTCAGCTATATTGAGAAGTCAAAGCTGCATCCTGGACCAAGTTAATTGGGCTTGTTGCTAAGAATACTATTTGAACATGAAACTATCGAGTCAAGCTCAACTTAAAGGAGGCTTTTATACTAAAGAACAATTAGTGCCTGCTAGAAGTTGTCAATTCACAAACAATATAGGAAATTCATCAAAAAGGTTTAGCCCTTTTTGAAGAGTCTTATCTCCTGTTTGTAAACCTTGTATGATCATAAAAATATTATTAAATTATCAAAGAATCATATATTTGCAGGAAGTTCAATTTTGGGCTGAACACTGTGACAAAATTTTTGTTTGACTAAGAGAGAGTTTTCCTGTTGTTTCCTTCCTATCTGCTTGGAAGCAATGCCAAATCTTCAGACTTATTTTGGGATGTGCCAGGCAGGATCAGCACCTCCAGTGGTTTCCATTCCTCTAGCAAAGATACCAGTGCAATCAATCCTCTGGGTTTTTTTGCCATTGGATTTCTAAGTATATCATTTTATTTATTTAACACCCATTCAGTCTGCTATAGTTGGCCTATCTACTTAAAGTATTAAAATGGATTTTAAGTCTGTTTTAAATGCTGATAGCTCTCAGTAAGCATGGCATTATTTTGGACAATGGAGCAATTTAAAATGTGTGTTGCAAATGAACGCATGATGAATGGATGTACAAGTGTTTCCTAGCTTACAATAGGTATCTTCAGTATTTCAATTGTCAGCAAGAGCTTTAATAACCTTCATTTCCCAAATAATAATCAAATAATGTAATAATCCATTGATCAGTATTGTGCACTATGTCCTAATTTAAAAAATAAGTTATACACAATTTTATCCTTCATGCCATCACTCTGCTAAATACCTAACTCCCAAGATACTGTTTTATGTCAAACATATTTACCCATGTTGTATGGCTGTATTATTATATTTCTTATCTTCTCTACTACCCCCTCTTATTGGTATAATTATTGTGAATATATTACTTTGTTGTTTGTGTGTACAGTGAGAGATTATGTACCGGAGACAAATTCCTTATGTGTCCAATCACATATGACGAATAAAGAATATTTTGTTCTATTCTATTCTTTTCCTTTTCCTTTCTATTCTATTCTGAATATGCCAGCTCTTTTTAAACAAACTAAAAGTGGTACTTCCTATTTTTTTCAAATCTGAATTTTGTCTCTTTCTTATGCTATGTTGTTCTTATGCTATGTTGTTCAATAGCTATGCTAACTACATTCTGGAATTCAAATTTGTGTTACAATCCTCCTTTTCCTTGCTCTTTCACTAAAAAGAAGAAGAAAAGCTATGGCTCCTTTCCGATATATATTTATATGAAAACTGACCTGGGTGTTAATCAATTCAAACTTTGGATAATCTCATTAATAATGTAAGTGAAGTAGCAAATGGTTAAAAAGGGGATATTCCTCCGTCGGCTGTAATTATCCAAAATATGACAGAGTATAATGTTCAGACTCTGTACAATTTGTTGCAGTATTAAAGACTAGTTCATAGTTGCTTTCAGATAACAACTTGTCCCTAGAGAAGTGGTTTCATCCTTAGTTTGAATGCTCTTATTCTGGATTAATTTCTAGCTACTTCAATAGCAATGATTTACATTCATTGAACAGACTGAGGAGCATTTTCAGAGTCAACAAATCAGTTTCACAAGAGACTGAATGTTTATATGATTACATAGAATAAAATATAAGATACAATAATAATTTCATCTAAATATAATATTTTCAAATTAAACCTTTTTATTGAGGAAGGAAAGTGAGTGATGAGGCATTTTCTAGAATTTTCATTTTGTCCTCTGCTGTTAGCAATTTTTGAATTAATGGTTAGAAAACCTGCCTGTAGTAGTACTAAAATGTGCATCAGAAGACAACAATTGTTTACTATGTTGAGTTAGAGTCTCACCCAAGAGATCACAGTCAGTTGAAGTTTACATTTCTCCATTTCAGTCTGCAAAAAGGGATCAATAAATATCCATTGTCATTTCAGAGTTGCAGCTGTCAAATTATTTATTTGGTAACATTTCTTTCTAAACGTATACTTAATTGGATCAGACACTAAAAACCACATTGCAGATTTCCAGTGACAGCAAGTTCATACTTCTTTATAAATATATATCTTTAAAAATCCTATATCTACATGTAAAATGATAATGACACAGGAGATCTTTTTGTCTTCTTTCCTGTAGAAAACAAAGTTGATTTATTATTTTTAAAGGGCCTTATATGTAATAGTTTGTTGGCAGGTCTCCCATGGAGAAATCCCATTTTATTTATAACTTGATTTTTTTAAAAGTTTTTGCAGAGTATAGAGATGTGTGCACTGCCTTAATAGCATCATATCTACTAACTGCCCAAGTATAATTATGGGGTCACTCCATTTTTGCCTAGTTGAAATAAAGACCATCCCATTTCTTTTCAGTGGGAATAACTCAGTGTGGAATTTGAAACAATCTCTTTTTGCTAATTTTGAGCTAAAATCAGTGTTCTACTATGCCTCAGGAGATTAACCATGTAACGTCCTGAGTACTTACGGAATGATGAGAAATAGATTAAAAGGGGATGTAAAAAATACGGATCCATGTATAAACTGTTGATGGAAGCATCAAGGAATCACAGAATCTGTGGCAGCATTGTTTTTAGGGCTTTTACAGCATCTAGAATTAACGTAGACCTCAGATCAAGATGCACATCCTCATGAAAGATGATCCCACTTCATTCAGGTCCATACAAGCATTCCAGGTATTCAGTAAAGATACAGATTTTTACTCTGGTATTTTTGCATACCCAAATCATACCTGTTTGCTTTGTTCTTTTCTTTTTTTAAAAAAAAGTGTATTCAATAAGAAGTGTCGATATAGTCATAACCTCAGTATTAAGCTTAACACATAAAACCTTTATTATATAGCAATGTACTATTCAGTTGCATATTAATGGCACATTCAATTTTAGATGAAAAGTTTTAAAACCCTTATGCTTATCAACATTTAACATTTTAGAAATCATAGTTATTATTGACATAAATGTTTTCTTATTTTTATGTAAACATCAGAATAATGCTAATCTCTTGTCAACACTGTATCAACACTGCTGTACATAAATAATACAATTTTATTTTATAATAGCATAGTGAAACAATCTAAAGAATGAAAAAAGTATTAAAATAGGATCATAGAGTCTTCCTCATCTGGGCAATGTTTAGGTCACCATTCCCAGATTTAGCATAGTCAGTCATACTGATTGGTGATTCTGACAATGGTAATCCCAACACAACAAAAGTTCTTGAGTTGGGAAAAGTAGCGACAATATTGTAAAATGGTAATATGTCTTCTGAGTTGAGTTCAGTCTCTAGTGATGTCACTGACACCATACAGTTTTCCTGACAACAGTAAGAAAGGATATTTCTCAACTTTATCATTTTAGATATAGTTCTGGTATTCCCAGAGAATCTTCCATCTGAATCCTAAGTAAAACTGAACCTGTTAGCTTCAGCATGCTGCCACCGGCTGAATTTAGTACTGAAGTTTCATCTTGTTTTTCTAAAAAGTATTGCTGTATGATTCATGTTCCAATTTCTTGCTAATTAAGTACTAGTACATTACAGTGATGTATAGTGGTGTTTTTGAATTTAAGGTGAATGTCTTAAAATGTTGGTAATAAATGTTTCATAACAAATATATGGAAATATTATTCAGTTTATTTGTTAAACTTCAGTCCCAGATTATACAAATTCATGAAAAGGAAGCAGAATACTATACACCCAACTCATATTTTACATAATACCAAAAACAACACTTAAATCTACCGTGTTTCTCACAAAATAAGACCGGGCCTTATTTTTTTTTAACCCCCGAAAAGTGAGTGACTTAATTCCCCCTCCTTGCAACCTCGGGTGGGCGGGCGGCAACAGCTTGGATGTTGACCTTGGCATTGGTGGGGCACTTCATATCGGGAGACCTTCCTCCGTTGCTTTACCTTCTCTCTGTGCTGCCGCGACATTTAGAGCAACGCCACAGCGTTTAGCACAACCATGCGCGGCCAGCCAGGGCTCCTCCCTGCAACCAGAGCCCGGCGGAGACACTCGGCTTCAGGCGCTCCTATTGCTGCCTTCCCTTTGCCTTCGAAGGCAAAGCCAGTTCTTTTAAAAATGACACCTCCCCTGCCTGAGAGGGCAGCCCAACACGCTGGGGGGCCGTTGAATTCTTCCCGCGCCGGCCACAGCGGCAGGATCGGCCCCACCCCAAGAGAAGGTGCCAGCTGACATTCCCTGCCTGGCACTGGACAGAGCGTGAAGAGCTTCACCTGGGGTCCCGCGCAGCTGACAGGTGAGCCCTCCTGCCCAGCGTCGGAGCTCTCACCAAGGCAGTGAGCACCTCCCCGCTGACCCTCGTCATCCCGCCAGAGAACCATGTGGGCGGCAGAGCTGGGAAAGTAAGCTGCCTGCACACCGAAGAGCCGGGCTGACCTGAGCTTGGCTTCCTTCCCAACCTTCAACCGAACCGAGAGGCTGCCGAGGCAATGATAGCACCCTCCTGTCCGCGGACAGGGTGGCAAGGCGAAAGCAGCGCTTGCCTCCCTAAGCCGGCGGGTCTGGCAGAGAGAGCCCAAAGCCGCCATCCTTTCCACCCCTCACCCAGCCCATCCCCATCCCCAGCATTCTCCAAACATGCCAGGTTACGCTACCAATCTGCGCGCGGCATGGGCATCGGGCGCTCACTCGCGGGCGCTTCAGCTCGACGGAGGCGGCGCACCTGGGGTCCCCGAGGTGAGTGCCGATGCCCATGCCGCTCTGCAGTGTTTGGAGCTCCTGCAGAGGATGGTGGCTGGGCGCTTCTCCTGGGTGATCTGATCCTGCACTGCGGCCCTGGGAGATTCACTTCCCATTTGGTTTGGGCCTCGCGCTCTCCGACTGGGACGGTGTCATTTTTAAAAGAAACTGGCTTTGCCTTCAAAGGCAAAAGGGAAGGCAGTGAACAGGGCGCGCCTGAAGCTGAGTGTGTCTGCCGACCGGCTCTCGCGTCCTGCAGTGAAGAAGCCCTTGACTAGCCGTGCCATGGCTTTGGCCAAACCACCGCGCATTGCTAAATGGCTTGCCGGCGGGGAGAGAAGGTAAGCAACAGCAGAAGGTCTCCCGCATATTAAGTTGACGCAGGCAGCACCATATCCGGGTATGCAACAAAAGTACTTCCTAATGGCCAGCCCCCCCACCATTCCCCCACATTTCACATGTGTAATATAGGCCTTAATTTGGGGGGAGGGGCTTAATTTGATTTTATGCTTATAAAGCATGCTGGGACTTCCTATTGGGGGAGGCCGTATTGTTGGAGAAACATGGTACCAGCAGCGCTACTTTTTTACCAACTGGATGTCAATTCTGTGAAAACATGAGCACTGTAAATTCCTGACTGCCTGACTAAGTGACCAACTGACTTTGTTTGTTTGTTTATTAAGCTTCTATGTCACCCATCTCACCAAGGCAACTCTAGGTGGTTATGTCAATACCATGTAAGGCATTCAAACAATAAGGACCATACATTTCAAATTCAGTTAAAATTCAATTGATCAAGATGGAGAGAAAGGGAGGATGGCCCTTTGAAGCCCCCATTCACAGGAAAAACAACTTTGGATAGTTTGCCTTCTCTTTGTTTTCCATGACTTCTCTTACAAACTTGCAGATAAATGGAGATTCAAAGTTATTGTTGCAGAATTTCCCTATAGGCAAGAGACATAGACCTCAACACAGAAATTTTGAAAATAAGCCCTTCAAAACTGTGGGGGTTTTTAGAGGGTTTGCTGCATCTACTACTAGTTATAACACAAAAGGAAAAGCAGATTTCTTTCTTTCTCTTTTTTCAAGATTTATTGTCTGTGAGACTGAATCATCTCCTTCCCTGAGAAAGACTTTTCTAAAAGGAATAGCTTTGAATCCCAGATTAACTGCTTTGCTTTCATAATATCTTCACCCTGTGGCTTTTCACAGAATTATGTAGAATACAGAAATATGCATTTGGGGTACTGCTCTTTCTATTAATATATTGAACTTTTCCTCTTTTTAACGTCTAAAAAATATTTATGTCACTATCACTAAGTGAAGATGCTTCTTGTTTTCCTTGTATCCTTTACTATTTACCATGCACATGTAATTTATTTTATTGTAAGGAAATCTTTTGCTTTTATAACAAATGTTACTGTTTAGCTTATATTACTTTCATAACAAAAAAAAAGCATTCAAACAAAAATTGTTTGCATATGTTTGTCTAGTAGGTTGTGACCTAAGCAATCTTAGCTGCCCTACATTTCTCATAAATGCTTATTCCAATCTAGCATTGTTTATACTGAATTGATGAATGGGTTACCTTACATGATCATCCATCATGTGGCTTCAGGCTAATTTCATGCAGCCCTCAACATAATATCGACCTTCTCCTTCCTCCTTCCCCAAAATACAAGATACTAGGGAGGGACTTCTGGTGTCCTCTGCCTTCAGTGCAGTTCTACTACCTGGGAGGGGGGGAATGGGGGGACAACAAGTGACTGTCACAGACAAAAATGAAGGACAGTCCAAGGACACTTACTGTGACCTAGCCTGCTTCAGCTGAGCCCACTAGGCAGACTGCCAGCTACCCCGGAGGAAATGCAGTTCTCTCTAGGAAGAAATGTTGGTCATCTTTGCTTTAAGGCTACTATCAAATGACAAATAACTCTTTTGAGTCATCTGTTAATAGTGTTTGAGATGCTCTCATAAATGTTCTACTACAGACTAGCATAATGGAAAGAAACTTTTGGAACTCTGTTACGTTCCTTCTTAAGATACCCCAAGTAAAGTGAGATTATTCTGATTGTTTCCAAATGCAGTCATTTTCAAACTCCCACGCAGTTTGGCACCTTCAGATCTTCTTTGATGCCTATTTGTCATCACTTGATTCAAATGTTTGCAGCACATGCATATTTTGCTTGAAACTTTTGATACAGGTGGTAGAGCCTGCAACATGATTACTTTGTAACATAGAAAAGACCCTGTCATTCTTTATCTGCAATTCATACCTAATCAGCAACAATAGTATTCACTCAATATCGAGTAGATGTGCTACTATGACAATTACTTCAATGGGAAATAAGCCAATTCTTTTCAGAGATGCTCTAAAATCCCCCAAATGAGTAAATGCCACTGACTCTTGTACTCCCTTTCATTGCTTATGCTTCCAGCTCCTTGAAATATATAATAATGTCCAAAATAAAAAATATCTATTTCAGGAAAGCGCTCTATCCCATAAAAATTAGTGCAAGTTTTTGGTTTTTTTTTACAAAATGGTAAAATAATAGGCAAACATTTCTGTTTCCTTTCCTTTTTGTAAATACTTATTTTGTTTCACTGTACCGATGCTACTTATCCAGAAACACAATGAAGTCCTGTATTCTTGCATGATGTAGAATGGCACAACTGATCAAGGTGCTGCAAAAAACTTTGCCTTTTAAATTAGAAATTTCGTTCTTTGCATTGGATGCTTATGCAGCATATTGTAGTTCCACATTCAGAAAATACCAAAGTAAGCTGAAGTGATCACCAAATGGCTCTTTTTCTCTTGCCCTTTGTTGTGTATATCGATGGGTTGATTAGGCAACCCAGAGCCTACTAGCAATTTTAGGCCTATCTTTGCATTTGCAGCTGAAATTTCATCCCCTACCCAGAGATTGCACCTCTGAAATTCAGCTGTAAAATGGTGATTTTGGGAAACAGTTCTTTTTCTTTGTTTGTCTGACAAAATAAGAGCTGAAACAAATGTGTATAGGCTTAATGTGTGTATAGTATCAACAGTCCCATGCCCTGTGCAGCTTTTGATGCTTTTATACACACATGCACACACGCACACATACACACACATACAGTCACACACAGATAGATAGATAGCTCCTTTAAACCATTGAAAGGTTTGTGCACCATAAAACAGTGCAGTTGCAAGCTTTTAGTACTTATTGCCTGACAGTAATATCAAACTGAGAAGTCAAATCAAATTAGACTGTGTTTTAACTTTTCCTCTGACAGATGTCTTCAGTTCTGTATCCTTCATTACAGCCATATATAAAATAGACACCTTTCATCGCTACAAGCTTGGCGTATGGCCTGTTTACATGGCCCAAAGAATTTTGTTTTGTGAAAATAATGTGTGAAAGGTACTCTTTAGTGTGGTGTCTTATTTTTATGTTTGGGAGATAAGCCTTTTTATGGGCAGAAAAGTCCATTTTCGGGGGGGGGTGTTATTTAAGCAAAGAAGCTTTTTGTCTTTTGTTAAATATCCCAATCTGGTACCATAATTCCAAGAATCGCTAGACAGACTCCTAATGGATATGATGGCGTCAACATGGTTGTCATTTTGGCAAGACGACTCCTGTGCATCCATGTTATAAGTAGCTAATTCCTCTAAAGCAGTGATGGCTAATGTTTTTGTTGTCGCATGCCGAAAGTGCATGTGTGAATGTGTGAGAGTGCGCATGCATGCCTGCACCCATAATGCAATGCATGTGGGACTCCCCCTTGTGCTCCCCCCAGTCCCTGTGCATGTGTGTGGGATCCTCCTGTGCTCCCTCTGCCCCCTGCGCATGCACACAGGACCCCCACACACACACACGCATGCAAGGCAGATATCCGTAAATCAGCTGGCTGATGGAAGGCGCGCGTGCATGTGCAGTGGAACTGAGCTGGGATGACAGCTTGCATGTCTGTAGAGATGGCTCTATGTGCCACTTCCAGCACACGTGCCATCATAGCTCTAAAGCTTTACCTAGAATATTTCAGTAAAATATATACTGTGAAATATATATAGAAATATATACTATGAAAGTGATTTGGAGTGTAATTCAGTAGTAAAAAAATGTTAAAAAATTAATTGCTTTGAATGTCTCCTGAAGAAATAGAACTCCAACTATTAGAATAAATAAGAATTGGGCCAAATAATAATTTCATTTTGCATGATGAATTTCCTGTATTTCAGTTGCTACTCTGAGCAAATTATAGAGGTTAAGCTACATAAAATAAAAATATCAAAATAGAGAATGGAAGTAGGGAAGTGAGAATGTGAACTTCAGAATGTGAACTTCTTTGTGTTTCATCTTTGTTGTCATGGGTCTGAGATAAAATAAATCCTTGGATCCTTGTTGCTCTTACGTAGATTTCTTGCTTGGGAGATGACAGTTGAAAGCTCTATGCTGCAATGTCAAAATCTGTTGAGTAATTTTAGACAAATGTGTCATGTGTAACATGGGAATAAGATGTGCTGTACATTAGGGATTTCCCAAGTGATTGGATCAGGTAGTAATGTGCTGAGATGATGCTCTTTATCTATCTTTGGTTATACTTGTACACAGTGGGGACAGTGGGTTTTTTTTTTTTTTTTT
>BHFT01066745.1:0-18758 GCA_004320025.1 Laticauda laticaudata | reverse complement strand
TTTTTTTTTTTTTTTGTATAAATTACATTAGTCAGAAAGAAAACCATTTACACTATGTGCCTCCTTGCATCTCTCAAACAATGCATGGTATTAAAGAGGCATTTTTATTAATGATTTATAAACATTCTTCAGCATGTCAGTTTTAAAATTCCTGTAAAATTTTAAGTGCATGCGGAGTACCATAAAGTCAAATGCTATCTCCTAAAGGGGTCCTGTCACACCTGAAGCATTAACACTGACTTGTTCATTTCTGTAGCTTCAAGGAGAGCAAGATGGAATTTGCCAATTTGTTTTTACAATTACAGCTTTAAAATGGTGTGAAGTTTAGCATGCTATTTTCATGGAATGTAGTGATTGCAAAAGAAACAGTTAAAAAAAACAAGAAAACAGATGCCTATATGTGAAAGTAGGTGGGGTATCAGCATAGGAAGCATATACTTACTGATTTTTCTACTGGGTTAAACTGAAGTCATGTGTGCTGTAAAAAAGAGCATCTTTTTTGCCAAAGGGTGAATCTTTTTCAGCCATTTCTTTTTTGTAGATTTCTTAAATAGTTTCATTGAGCTATTTTTTTTTAGAGCAGGCCATAATTAGCACTGGGCAAAAACTTGCACTCTTTGTCAAGCAGGTTAAAGCAACAGAGGACTTTTTTGCTTTTTATTTTGTCATAGGTTTTGTGTTGTCTTTAAAATTCTTGTGTTGCTCTGAGCTGAATGTGTGTGTAGGTCAGTTTAATGGCTGCAAAAAAATGGTACTGTATATAAGAAAACTGAAACCCTGCAGCCCCAAGTTCTATAAATTTACATGTAAATGTATCCTGACATTAAACATCAATAGGACACAAGAACATGGACGTTAAAGTGCAAGAAACCAACCCAACCAAAACCATAGATTTTTACTGTTCTAAATATTCCCTAAACCAGGGGTGTCAAACTCAAGGACTGCAGGCAGGATGCAGCCCACAGAGTGTTTAGATCTGGCCCGTGGTGCTTCCCTGGAAACAATGAAGGACCGGCCCTCATGCCTCTGCCAGTGAAAGCTCTGTTTTCAGCTGTGACAGCCTCCTGCAACCCTCTCCCAGTGAAAACTGAGCTCAGGAGGGCCGCATGCTCCATTTTCACTGGCAGAGGGTTGAAGGAGGCAGTCGTGACCAAAATTGGAGCTTGAGAGCCCATTTTTGTTGGTAGAGAGTGCAGGCCACCACAAGCGCCAACACAAGTGGCGTTGAACTGGCCATGCCCACCCCGGACCCTAAGGTCGAACACAATCCTGATGCAGCCCTCAGTGATATCGAGTTTGACACCCCTGCCCTAAACTCACTCTCCACTTAACAAAAACGCACAATAAATCTATCCAGATCTACAAAGTACAATAGTTGCATTGATATTTGCAACTTAAACTATTACTAGGGTCTGAAGTAATTTGGTTGCAGCATTTAGAGTACAGTCCATAGTAATAATTCAGCCTGGGAGTATCAAACCCAGAATGACTTGGATTGGGGCGGATCCTTGTCTAATGATTTGTGGAATTTGGCAATAGGGAAGGCCAAGATTGCTGTCACCCAGTAATGTGCTTTATGACCAATTTGCCTAGTGACAGAAAATTTGCCTAGTGCCTAGTTGTGGAACATGCAAAACATCTCACCTTTTCTGTAGCTAAACCATTTAAACCAAATAAAATATCATAAGGCTATTTAAACCAAATATTGCATGGTTGGAGCTCAACAGGAAAACTGCTGATCCATCACCATCTTGTCTCCACCCATCATCCTACTTTATCATGTCATAAATAGCATTAGAAAATGTTTAATTTCCCTAAATTGGAATTATTTCTTGTGACATATGGCTCCTCTGTTTTTTAAAATATCACTTTTTCATATTTTCTCATGTACTTATAGAATGTTTCCAAGTTCTATGTTATCTCAATCATAGAGTATCAAAGCACTACAAGAAGGCAACTTCAGAGACAAGCTCTTTCTTAGAAAATCTTTATTGCTAGCAGGGTAATGAAAGCCTGTCAATGCAATTTTCCTGCTCAATCAATGCCAGACATAATCTGAGCCTGTTTCTGCCCCAACCCACACCTCTGAGCTGAGGTACAGTATTTCTTTTGCAACAATTCTGTTTTTTACCTTTGCTTTCCCATAATCCAGAGTGGATAGTTTATACCTAGCGTTAAAAGCATCAGATTAAAAACAACCAATAGAATTGGAAGGGGCCTTGGTGGTCTTCTAGTCCATCCCACTGCTCAAGCAGGAAATCCTACATCACTTCAGACAAATGGTTATCCAACCTCTTCTCAAAAGCCCCCACAACTTCTGGAGACAAGTCGTTCCACTGATTCCTTATGCTAACTCTCAGGAAATTTCTCCTTCGTTTTAGGTTGATTCTCTCCTGGATGAATTTCTCTCCATTGCTCCTTGTCCTGCCCTTCAGGTGCTTTGGAGATAGCTTGACTCCCTCTCCTTTGTGACAGCCCCTTAAATATTGGAACACTGCTGTCATGTCACCCCTAATCCTTCTTTTCACTAGACTAGATATACCCAATTCTTACAACTGTTCTTCATATGTTTTAACCTGCAGTCCCCCAATCATTTTTGTTGCTCTTTTCTGCACCCTTTCCAGAGTACAGAACTAAAAGCAGACAAGATCAGAAAAATGCATAGCAGACACACTGGAAAAAAAAACCTCAAATATATTCTCACCAAAATCTATTGTATGATCATGATATAATATGTTATATTAACAAATGGTAATAATGTACTGTGACTATAAATATACATTGCTATATTTAATTATATGTTGTATTATAATTCAGTGATCTTTTAATTGGTTGCTTTATTTTTGTGTCTTGGTTTTTTACTTTTTTTTATATTTGAACAAAATGTTTTAAAAGTTAAATACATTTCTACAATTCTTAGCTCAGAAAAATCATCAAAGATTTCTTAATTTTGATTATGTTTCTGCCTACAGGTATACCAATGCTGAAGATAGTTTTTGAAGGTTACAAGCATCTGTCCTTAATTTCAATCCCTTTACTTATATATCACCCAGCGCAGATCCTCCTTGGCAGCATTTTGGTACCAACAATTAAATCTTGGATGATTTCTAGACAAAAGGTAAGAAATCATGATCCCATGCAAAGTTCACTATTGGGAATAAAGAGGAACAATTATTGAAAAGTATGATTTACCAGTACATTGGTAATGCTGGAATAAAATGTCCAAATTAAGACAAAGCAGTCTTAATGCTGTGAAATAAACCTAGGAACATGCAAAACGTTCTGGTCTAAAACCATTTTTAGCTTAACATGAGTGGTCCAGGACTGAAACAGAACAAAGATTTTATTCCAGCCTTGGAATAAACGATTGGGAGTACTTCTAAAGCAGCATGTTGGATGACTCAAATGTTCACAGTGGACTCTTGTAGCTGAGGGCGCATTTAAAACATTTCCATCCTTCCTAGATAGTACTGGAGTATTAAGGGATAGAATGAGATCATAAGGAGACTGTGGGCAAAAAACAGTTGTTAAAACATACAACCAGGCAGAATTCTGCTCTGTTTGAGAGAAGATGACCAACAGAACTCTTCTAAACTATATTTACAGTAGGATATTCTAGATTGGTCTGAGAAAAATACTTGACTAGCCAGGAAGGGAAAAAAAAGTGTGCTAAACACAAGTGCACATTAGCAATCGGACACATTGAAAAGGTAAGTAAATAAAGATGGATTCTATATTTATCAATTTATTTATGTTAATATAGTGTGTAATGATGTGTGTGTGTGGTTGTATATGTGGTGGTGTGTCGTCGTCACTGTATGTATAGTAATATATACATGTGTATATCATATATATTATATATAATATATATATATATATATATATATATAGTATATATATATATATATATATATAATGTGTGTATATAGTATATATATATATATATATAAGGTGTATATTATATATATATATATATATATATATATATATATATATATATATATATCTATATATATATATATATTATATATATATATATATATATATAGGATTTGGTTATTTGGGTTTTTCTCCCGCATAGAATTGGAAGTATCTAGGCAAGGTTTTGCGATGAAAGTCTCATTCATCATCTTCAGGCTTGTTTCTTCAGCTCTGTGCTTCTCAGAGTAATGTGAGCTTGCAGCTGCTTCTTCCTTTTAACTGCTAGTGGGGTGTGACTTGATTGGGTGGGGGTTTGGCTGTGTTCTGATTGGTAGGGGGGTTGGCTTGTGTTCTGATTGGCTGGGGGGTGTGTTCTTGCTTAGGTGGGGGCCTGCTTGTGCTCAGGTTTAGTCTTAGTTGCTGGGGGATTTGAGCTGGTGAGCTTGTGATCTTGTTTGTTTGGCTTCGTGTTCGTGCGTCGTGCCACATTCTTCATGGTGGGTGTCAGTTTGCTTCTTGTATGGGTCAGAGGGGTTTGAAGTGGGTAGTGGTGCAGCTGCAGTATGGCTTCTGGTTCGGGTCGTGTTCTCCTCTTCTGTGTGGGTGTGAGTCTTTTTTTCCTGCGTGAAGATGTGGCACGACCACGAACACGAAAGCCAAACAAGATCACAGCTCACCAGCTCAAATCCCCAAGCAACTAAGACTAACCTGAAGGACAAACCAGGCCCCCACCGAAGCAGAAAACGCCAGCCAATCAAGAACACAGCCAACCCCCCTACCAATCAGAACACAGCCAAACCCCCACCCAATCAAGTCACACCCCCACTAGCAGTTAAAAAGGAAAGAAGCAGCTGCAAGCTCACATTACTCTGAGAAGCAGAGCTGAAGAAACAAGCTGAGATGATGAATGAGACTTCATCAAAACGTTGCCTAGATACTTCCAATTCTACGCGGGAGAAACCCGAATAACCAAAGATCCACAGATACAAATACTCGCGAAAACCTTCAGAAAACATAATATATATTATGTTTTCTGAGGTTTTCGCGAGTTTCGTATAGTGGGATCTTTGGTTATTCGGGTTTTCTCCCGCGTAGAATTTGAAGTATCTAGGCAACGTTTCGATGAAAGTCTCATTCATCAGAATTCATTCTCATTCAGGCTTGGTTTTCTTCAGCTCTGTGCTTCCTTTTTTGATTGAAGTTCGCCTTGCACTGCCTGCCCCACCACATACATAGGACAAACTAACAGAAGATATTAGTGCACGCATTGAAGAACACAAGAACTCAATCAAAAAAGAAGAACTGACCTCTTCCCTGATCCAACACCTCAAAGCCACAGGACATGAAATTGACTGTAAAAATACCAGAACCATCCGCCAAACCGACACTTCAACAACAGAATAATCAGAGAAGCCATAGAGATAGAGAAAAACGCCCACACAGCATGAATAAATGAAGATGATACCTCCCGCCTACCAACCATTTGGAAACCTGCCCTCATTAATAAACGAGTACCTAACATGAAGAATGAACCAGACCCACACCCACAAGTGCCACAACAAGATGCTACCCACCACACTTCCACGCAGAAAAAAGACTCACAACCCACACAGAAGAGGAATACGACCACGAACCAGAAGCCATACTGCAGCTGCACCACTACCCACTTCAAACCTCTGATCCATACAAGAAGCAAACTGACACCCACCATGAAGATGTTGCACGATCACGAACACGAAGCCAAACAACAAGATCACAGCTCACCCGCTCAAATCCCCCAGCAACTAAGACTAACCTGAGCACAGCCAGGCCCCCACCTAAGCAGAACACACCCCCAGCAATCAGAACACAGCCAAGCCCCCCTAACCAATCAGAACACAGCCAAACCCCCACCCAATCAAGTCACATCCCCAATCAGGACCACGAGCCAACCCCCCTACACAATCAGAACACAGTCCAAACCCCCACCATCAAGTCACACCCCCACTAGCAGTTAAAAGGAAAGAAGCCAGCTGCAAGCTCACATTACTCTGAGAAGCACAGAGCTGAAGAAAACAAGCCTGAAGATGATGAATGAGACTTCATCGAAACCTTGCTAGATACTTCCAATTCTACGCAGGAGAAAAACCAGATAACCAAAGATCCATATATATTATATATATATATATATATATATATATATATATATATATAATACGTTGTGTGTGTGTGTGTGTGTGTGTGTGTGTGTGTGGTGTGTGTGTGTGTGTGTGTGTGTGTTTTTTAAGCTTTCGCGGAGACTTACATGTGTGCTGTGGATATCCACACAGAAGCCTGATGATGGCAGATGGATTCTGCTGCGTGTCGTCCCACGTCATTGGTGCTTTTGGAGTTGTAGCGGCATTTCAGCGGAGTCTCGTCTGCCATCATCAGGCTTCTGTATGGAGTTTGTACAACTGATGTTTGTACATACAGGCTTCTGTATGGAGTTTTGCCTGGTTTGTGGTGTGGAGATCTTTTCTTGTGCCCAAACACCTGGGCACAAACAGACTCCCTCTGATACCTCCAGCTCAAACACACCCCAACAGGCACCCAGATGAAACCTAGCTTCCTAATAGATAATAGCCGTCCTTTCACGCGAAGCCAAAGCTGCACTGAAAGCCTCCAACCCAGGAACAGAGTGTTGCCAGTCAATCAAAGCCACAAAACAGAGAGAAGAAACACAGAAACACCAATCAAACAAACTCCAAGTCCAATAAACACAGACCAAGACTCCAACCAATCAGGATGTAGAAAAAAACATCCTGCCACAATAATAGGCTAGCCTCAAATTTAAGAACAAACGGCTGTGAGACTCTGACCCACATACAAACTCAATACAAAGCCGCTGATGATGGCAGATGAATTCTGCTGATGATGGCAGATGAGATTCTGCTGAAACGTTGCTACAACTTTAACAGCACTACAATGACGTGGGATAATACCGAGGGAAACTGAACAGCACACATGTAAGTACCCGTGAAAGCTTAAAAAAACATATATACACACACACACACACACACACACACAGAATATATTTGTGTGTGTGAGAGAGGAGGGGCTTTTTTCCCTTGTTTCTCTGCATAATTTACAGTAAGCACTATTATGGTTTGATGAGTTTGAGTTAAGATTTCATACAGATTTTTTTAAAAAAATAGTTACAGTTGATTTTGATGTGTCTAAAAATGATGTCCTGCTTTTCAAATAAATATAGCATCATGTTTTGGTGCTTATTTCCTTCATTTCATTCTGGTATTTCTCTCAAGCAGAACGCTGTACTCACTTTCAGTGAAATCCTTAATAAGAATAACATGTGATTTCTTTGTGAAATTTAACTGTTTGACAAACTTTAACTGTTTAAAGTTTCACCAACAAAAGGGTTTTCTACTTGAAAAATGGTGCCACAGGATGTGCTATGTATCAAAACAAAGGTCTTGCTTTCTCAATAGGTTATGAAACGTTTACTTCCATGATTGAATACATTTAATCTTGTAAATCAAATTTGGGAAAGAAAAATCATACTTTCTGTAGGGTCAACATACCTGGATGCCTTATGCTCTAATATCTTGTTTTTTTCTGGAAGGACAAAATATATTTTTTCCTTAAAAAAAGTCCCAATAAAAATAAGACCTCACTCTAAGTAAATTTTGCCAGCTGTTATTATTTAGATTACAGTAGATGCCTTATTTCATTTATTATGTGTGCAAATGCCTGGATTAAAATGGTAAGATTTGCCAGGGAGGGCAGCAAACCAAGTCATGTATCTCAGCATAATAGGAAAAAAGAAATTGTTAAGCCAAGTTGTGATACTATGAAGTTATAATGTGACCTTTGAAACAAAAGTACAAGTTTTGATTTCTAGTAATCTGAGAGATACATAAATTTGTGCTTGACATTATTTCAGTAAAAGTAGAGAAATCTACTAATACTGCAAGGAATTAATTTTGTAACTTGAGGCTAGAGCCAACTGTCATTGCTAATGCCCAGAGAATAATTCAATAGTTAATAGTAATTATTTTGAAAATATGTCCTAGTGTTGTTTAATTGTGATTTTAAGAAGGCAACAAGTTCACTTTTGGTTTGATGTTTTGCAGGCAATGAAATTAACAAGGCAGCCCAAAGTACCAGTGAAAGTATAATGGAACAGCTCTCATGAATGTATATATGTCCTATTTTGTACATATAGAGAGACAACGCAAAAGATGATCATATATGAATGTTGCCTCAGCACTTACTTTATTTTTATACCTACAAATATATTTAAAATACCTACTGAAGTGCCTTCAAGTACTTTTGACAAATTTTGACAAATTCCAAAATCAGATGACTGGTTATTATAAGAGGTTGCACACAGAATTTGCATTCACTCACTTTTATTTCTCTTCCTGAGCAAATCATCCTAGCAGTGAAACTTTAAAGCTTCCATGATCACATCTCAGTGGCATGTCTCAATCCACCAAGTGGTTCCTCTTCGCTAAGCTTTATTGCAGTGAATGAAGACCAAACTGGACCTATCGCTTGACCTAATTATTCATGAACTTTTTATATGTTTGCCTGAGCACTGACATCTAGTTCCTTGAAGGAGATGGTTTCTGAAGATTTAAGTCAGAAGTGAACTTGATTTTTGGTGATTCTGTCATGTCCTTATTTTGACATGCCTTTTTTCTTCCAAATTTGTGTATACTCAGCAAGGGGCCAGCCATTGGAGAGAAACTGAGAAGCATAAATCATTTGCATTTGTTGAGACAATTCTCTCCACCTTCCTTCAAAGTTAATGGCTTCTCAGGATAATTCAGATCCATTTTTATAGTGCTGTGGCATTTATATCTTAAATGAACTGTGAACTTCTTCAAAGACAAGGCTATAAGGAAACACCAGTGATTTACAAGCACAGCTGAATGAATGTTTTTATTATCATTGCTATAGTTTACTAAAACATATTATCTTTTTCCCTTGTGCAGGACATTCCACCCAACAGTGACAGAAAAATACTAATATTATAGTGGTCACTTTATTGCCCCTTACAAGCTTTTCAGGGCTATATTGTTCGATGTCCCATGAGCAGCATACAAAAACTAATGAGGTTGGAAGACTGCCCCCTCAAGCTAGCAAAGATACACATATTCCATAGAAATTTTAGCAGTATTAGAATGAATATAATGTTCATTCTATGAATGAATAATGAATAATGTTAACCTGACAATCAGAGTTTAAAGGTGATTAAAAAAAAACATCTTAACTTTTTAGTAGGGATATTGATTAATACATTTGGATAAAAAGGAAGGGAAAATAAAACAATATATATTTAATAAAATAATCAACAGGACACTTAAAGATATTGGCCTTCAGATCTCAAACTTAGAGACAATGTTATTTCCACAGCCATGTGGGCGTCATGTGATTCTATAAATTAATGTATGGGTTTCTAGTGCTTTCACAGCCCTGTTTTTCTTGACATGTACAGGGAAGCTGCCTTATCCAAGAGCACATTTATGCATTTTCCTCTGCATAATATTCCATGAAGGAAAATGCTGGTTTTAAATACAGTTGCTTGTGTGCATTATAGTAGAAAAATAGAACAGCCTCTTGAACACTGACATATAACTTATATGTTGTTCTAATTTTAGATTTAAACTATTGGAAACATACCTACTACTACTGTCCCAGCATGTTGGGATTAACTGTCGTTTCCAAGTAATTTTATCTGATGCCAGTCTGAAATGTTTGATGTTAGAAACAATTTGTATCAAATAGCTTGCTCGCTGGTGTCCAGTTGGCCATTTCTCTGAAATAAGCAGTTGTTCCTAAATGGTAAAGAAGTATGAATCAGCAAACTCTAAGCATCTATTTAGCAGCTATTGCATTTGGTGAAATTTAACAAATCAGCACAAAAGATACTGGTGTCCTGACCCTCAATCATTTTTATGTACATCATAAATCATAATTCTAAAGTTGTTGTTGGCATATAGATGTTTTTAACAATTACCACATAATTAGCAAAACCTGCAGAAATGCACAGCAAAGCAACCACAAGCAAGATTCTCTACTAAGCAGATCAAGATGTAAATCACACATTCCTTCTATTTCCGACTGGTGGCTTAATATATACAATGACCAATTTTAAAACTTGAAGAGAGAAAAAGTTAGAAAAAGGACACACTGCTCATTTTCCTGTTTGTTTTTATAAATCTTTTTCTAAGTTTATAAATATGTGTTACCAAGTCAACAGCCCTTTTGGTCATGGGCTAAGTAACAGAAAGAATGATTGTTTTAAGAGAGATTTGCCATTTATTTTGCATGCAAGTTCCAGGGAAATGTAAAGAATTTGCACAAGAATGCATGGTTCCTTGCAACAGAGATTCAATTTAATTGCCCATTACAGATGGAAACATGGTTCTAATTTGCTCTGACTCATTTCCCACTCTTCTGTCTTCCTCTAAGTTGAGCAACATCTTTTGAACAGTCAGTACACTGCTACTATTCCAACAGATCTACCTCGAGTTACTGCAGTATCATCACTTCAAGATTTTGATGAACACGTATCATGGCAGTTTCATATATATTTTACCAAATTCCAAGGAGAGATGTTTGGAGTTAAAGTTGTTTATGATTGGAAAAAACTAAATGGCATACTCTTTTATTTACATAACTGTTGAGTAGATTGTTTTAGAATGATGCATAAAGCAAAACTGGAGTGCATATTTAAAACCACAAACAACTTTTTCATATTTAGAATGTTACATTATATTTAAAGATGGTTAAGACCTTTAAAGACTTAACTATAAAAGGTTCTCTGGATTGGATGTTATCTTGGAAAAAGACAAGCATTCTGCAACTGATTTTGTAACAAGGGTCATTCTCTTTCTATTCTCTCTCTACCAATGTTTTCTATTAGTTTTTTTAAGCTTATATACATACTTTTAAATAAAAATTACTCATTAAAACTGTTCCTTGTTTTTCTTGATGTTGCGGATATCAGTAGACGTAAATAGTAATGCAGTTGTTTCTTGGTACTCAACTTCTTCAAAACTCATTGAATTTGGTACTTGACTCATTTTGACATGAACATGTTGTCCCGATACTTATCATTGGTTTGGTACTCAATGCACACTGCAAAAGGAAGTGGAAGACAGCTATGGAGGACGGACAGGAAATCAGCCATGCTTGAAAAATTGCTGACACAGGAAATAAGCACAGATAGGAAATCCTTCCCAGCCAAAACAAAGGGTCAGATGGTAAGTCATATAGTTTATTTGGTACTCATCCTTTTTAGTACTTGTCATGTCTCCGAAATCCTATTAAGGATGAGTACAAAGGTACCACTGTATATGATTAAGTAGCTCTTTCACTTTCCAAGTTGCTTGAATGTTTGTAGCGTTCAGGAGAAATTTCCATTCTCTTCTGGAATGTCACAATTTATATATTTGTGGTATTTCTAGATCTCAGCATAGCAGCAATAATTACATTATTACACATGTATCATATCAGGAGATAATAATGTCTATAACTATGGTAAATTATGAATGAATGTATAAACTAAATTATTGATGAGCATAACACTAAATGTTAAAGTGAAATCACTAGTTCTTACCAATATATTTAATGTCAGTAGCCTTGAGTAATGATGCTCATAAACATCAACAAGAGCAATAGTTAACTACCTATCCCTACCACAGTATGTTTGGAATGAAAGGGATGAGCACCATTTATTGGTTTTCAATTTTCAGCTTTCAGCCATTTTGTAAGGATTTTATGTATCCTCAACTTCCTAATGCTTGTTTCAAAAGAAAAAGTAAGGTAAAAGAATCCTTCAGACACGGCCCTGTTGAATTCCATGCAGTCTTGCAACAGTGTAATTTGCCACAATGTTTTGTTTTACTTCCAGTCTAACCAATAGCTCTGTAATTCCCAACTTAACTATAAAAGCCAGTCAATGCCAGTACTTTCTTTTCCCCCGGAATAGCAATTTTAAGTATAAATGTGAGATTAAAGATTTCCACTCTTCCTAAAATTGATAAGTACAAGAGAATTGTTTCTGTTGCTTCTAATTTATGGGATTCATTGCTCCAAGATGAAGTGATAGGTACTTACTGTAAGTGGTTCATCTATAAAATGGAGGTCTTTATAGATGATTCCAACAAGTGCTACCTTGCCAGAAACAAGTGTGTCAGAAAAATCAGTAAGAGAATGCTCTAGCAATGCCAGAGGAAATATGAAACAAATTACCAGTCACAGGGATTGATAAAGAGTGTCCAAAATTTCATGTGAAGGAAAAAATAGGTTGATTTGCAATTGCTTACTCAAAACTGGTGTTTTCAGTTTTGTTAATATTTTTATAGTATAAAGTAGTTTTGTGTAAATTTGAGAGGAACTCTTTTGTTCCTGATTGAATCAGAGGATACATCACAATAATTGCAAATAATATGAAAATGTAGTCCATAGCCAATGAAATCCATTGTATTAAAGTTTGATAAGGTTTAACATAGGCCTTTAACTTCACTATCTATTTTTTGTTGCTATTTTGTTTTGTGTAACATCCTTGGGGTAGTGGGTTTGCTAGTGAAAAGAACACAAAATTTATATGATGTTTAGACTGCACAGGAGTCTAAAATATGATTTGTTCAGTGTACTACCCATCTCCAATTTTAAGCAGAAGAGGGCAGTGATCTGGCAACTTCCATCGTTATTACTTGTGAATTACATTTTAATTATTTTGCCTGCCAAACAAATCCAGAAATTAATCAATTCAGGTGCCCAGCTAAGTATGAACTTCATTTTTTAAAAAAAAAATCAGTTTCTACTAGTGTGGAAATAAGAAACCACTGATTCATAAATGGCACTTAAAGTACAATGAGGAAATGTACTAATACGTTTCCCACTGATTTCAGTTCTCACAGATTTCTGTTAGATACTTGCTTCCTACTGAAAAATTTCTTCCTGACCATCAATAAATTCCTCTGGTGGCTTTAGCTCTCAAGGCCATTTCAAAAACTGCAGAGACACACTTGAAAGCTTGAAGAAATAATAGTTCTGCAGCAAAGAAAGAAGCAGCTAAAAAGTATTAACATCCACAGATCTTCCTTCTGGGTTTCAAGGTTAAACTATTGGGGTGAAATGTGTATTCCTCCCCAATCCCATTCTAATCACATGATCCCATTTTTATAGACATTAATTTCTAACTGGAATTTTCACATAAATATCAAACTATTATACACATACATCAGGAGCATCTTTGTTCAAGCTAATTTATGAAACATTCCCACATCATATACAATCAAAAAACTGGGCAAGGCCATTTGGTAACTCGTAACTTGAATAAGTTGGCAGATCCCTTTGGGTTGTTTTCCCTTCTCCAGTCAAGCTTTCTTGTGTGCTCACATTCATATTCACAAGGTTCTATGCTCATGTATCGGAATTTGTCAACATCCCTAACATTTCCCATTTTACAACGACATTTCAATACTAATATATGGTTAGAATGTTTCAATGATTAAGAAGAGCTAATTTTAAGCAAAACATTGGTTTAAATATTACATATATCAGAGCTGATCAAGGAACCAAAGAACACCTGTGACCAGGAGGCTCAATTCCATCTGGTCCACTAAACCTGGTCAGGCTACGGTCACTGTCTCATGTCTTGACCAGTTGGACTATTGCGATGTATTTAGACCCTCGGCTAACCAAAAGGTTACAGGTAATTCAGCATTGTTATGCGGTATATCTCATTTGGCACAATATTGTTTCTATTCCAAATGTTGCATTTGCTACAAGTTGGCTCCTGGGTATAATTCAAAGTGTTGGTTGTCACCTTTAACATATTATATCGCACTTAGCAAAAGCATTTAGACTTATGTACTGCTTCACAGACTCTTAGTGGTTTACAGAGTCAGCACATTGCCCCCAACAGTTTAGGTCCTCATTTCATTCATCTCAGAAGGATGGAAGGACTGAATCAACCTTGAGCCTGATGAGATTTGAACTGCCAAATTGCAGGCAGCTGGCTGCAGCAGAAGTAGCTTGTAGTACTGCATTCTAACCACTGTGCCACCTTGGCTCTGTATGGTTATTTTTTAGGACTGCCTGCTCCCAGCGGTGTCCACTGAACAAGAAGAAGTGAGGGTTCCTCTCTGGTCTTTATTCAGAAAAAAGGTGGACCTTGCTTGTTGCTGCCTTCCTTCTGTGGAATATATCTTCTGGGGCAGAGTTCCCCAACCCACGGTCTATGGATCGGCACCAGTCTGCAGCATGCCAGAAACGGGCTGCGCAAACAAGTGAAGCCCTATCTGCAGGCAGAACATGAACCATACCCCCTCTGGTCCACAGAAAAATCTCTCTCCATGGAACTGGTCCTGATGCCAAAAGGTTGGGGGTTGTTGCTCCAGGAATCAAATTTGCCCAATCCTGTTGGCCCTTAAGAAAGCTACTAACACCAGGTTTTCCCAAAAAAAATCCTGGGGTATGTGAATAGATAGAAAGACAGAGAGATGATGGATGGATGGATGGATGGATGGATGGATGGATGGATGGATGGATGGATGGATGGATGGAGACAAAATGGTGGTACGGACAGATTTTAAAAGAGAAAATTAAAAAGATCATGTAGATGGATAAACTAATCATAGGTTACCTCTAATCTTCTTTTAAAAGTTCTAAGTAAAAGCATATGACTAAATAAATGTATGCTATATATGACAGAAATGTTGTGCATAAATATTATTTCATAAATAAAATGAAAATGCAAGGTCTTTGCATTTTGCATTTACTGATGTATTCCAGTGGTTTTGGCTTAGGGTTAGCAATCTGGGCTACAAAAACCAGGATGACCAAGCACATGGGAGCAAAGAGTTAGAGGTTTATGTATCTCTGGGATTGATCTTGCCACCTTCTGCATTTTTGAAACCCAAATCCTATGAGCCTGTCTGCAATATGATTCTACATTATAAAAATACAACTGGAATCTTTGGGACTTCTGGTTCGCAAGGCTTCGGTGGTGGCAGGAATCCGTGATCGTGCACGGTTCCTGCTATGCTCACTGCTGGAGTGCCCCTGATCCAGCTGGATTTGGGGGCTATAGTTACCCCGTAGAGGTAACTGAAGATAGGGGGATCTCAGCATGGGGTCTGGGGGAAATCACAACCCAGCCCTCCTCAGCATGGCTAAAACTTCCCTTCGCAAAAGTGGTGGAAGCGGCCGCCACAAAAGAACTTTTCAATCCGGATAAGAATGTGCAAGGAGGAAGTGAGAAAGTAAAGAGGTTTTGGCTAACCAGATGATCAAGTAATACCGTAAAATCCATGGATTTAAGGTATATAAAAGATACATCGTCCCTTATGAAGACGGAGAAGCGGTGATATGAAAGACAAAAGGAAAAAGTTTGTTTTTTCTCACCTATCCTTACGGTGATCAGCAAATGAATGGAGAAATCGGAAAAAGCCTGTTTTGGCAATCAGCAAGTAATTAAGATTGAAAATTGAAGCAAGGACAATAAAGATTTGTGAGCAAATGAAAAAAATATATTTTTTTTGCTATAAAACCACAGGGAAGGGAGAGGAAAAAGAACTAAGGCCCTGTCACACTGCCCAAGGATGCAAAACATTAGTAAAAAGGACACAATGGAACGCAGCAAAATGTTCCATCCGTGTGTTACCGCTCTCAGAAGGGGCAAAAATTTGCCATAAACGGAGCGGATTAACCATGGAAAGGAACGGACACGGGGAGGACACAGAGCGAGATGAAAAGCGCGATGCAGAACGGAAGCCCAGCGGATGAAGCGGAATGAGAGCGGATGGGCAAACATCCGCTAGGCTTACCGGGGGGGCGCAGCAATAGTGAAATGCGGAACGATACAGGGATGCAGAGCGGAAGCCTAATGGAATGCCTAGCGTTAATTGCGCAGTGGGGAGATGCATTGCGTCAGCTCCCGCGGATATAAAGGGCAAGCAAGCGTCGGAAAAGCAGGTCACCATTCAGAGGAAAGACCTGCTGCCGGACGGGTTTACAGCCCTTGCCTGGCCCTCCTGCATGCCTGCCTGCAAGCTTGCTGCCAGCCTTGCTGCCAAGCCTTGCTGCCAGCCTTGCTGCAAGCCTCCGCTGCCAGCCTCCTGCAACCTGCTGTCTGCCTGCCTGCAGCCTTGCTGCCTGCCTTCCTGCCAGCCTTGGTTCATGTCTGCCTGCCAGCCCTCCTGCCAGCCTTGGTGCTAGCCTTCATGCCGCCTTGGTGGCCTGCCCTGCCAGCCTGCCCGCCAGCCTGGTGCCTGCCTGCTTGCCAGCCTTGGTGCCTGCCTGCCTGCCAGCCTTGGTGCCTGCCTGGCTGCCCAGCCTTCTTGCCAGCTTGGTGGCCTCTCCCTGCCAGCCTTCCTGCAGCCTTGGTTTCCTGCCATCCTCCTCCTGCAGCCCAGCAACCCCACCCAACCATGCGGAAGCAACAGCAGCCTCAGCCATCTGCCCTGCAGCCCTTGCCAAGAGGGAAGGGGCTACCATCCCACCCCGTGGCCCCTCACTCTGTTCTGCTTGGGGCTTCTGCAGCATGGGCTTCGATCTTCTGGGAGCGGGGCTCTGCTTGCTTCTCCTTCTGGAGGAGACTGATGAACAAGCACTCCAAACCAGCCACCTCCACAGGCACCTTGCAACCCTTCACCCCTGAGAACTGAAGCAAACGCAAGAGGAGTGCCAGAGACTAACAATTTTTGTCTATAGCTTGTTGTTAATAAAGTCTATTTTTGATATCACAGCACTTGCTTCATTCTTTTTTTAATAAAGTCTTGGCGGGAAACTTTTAGAAATGGTTTAAGAACTTTGCATGCTATGTGGGAATGGGTTTAAGATAGCAGTGGGAATGGGTTGAGGATAACTGTGGAAGATGAGCAGGGATACCTTATGGGGATGGTTAAATATGCTGTGGGATAGATAAACCTCCAGTGCAAGCATAAGTGGGACTGTAAATGATCCACCATCCCAGGTCCACAAACTATGTGCCCTTATTATCAATAACAATATAATGCAAATCATCCACACAGTCAACACCAACACAACTCTTTAATTAAATGCCCTGTTCATTGTAGGGCCAACACACAATGGCCCAATCTCATCCGTGTGATGAGACAGGCTAAGGAAGCATGCATTAAGCACTATCATCCCTGTCTTGCCACTCCACTGCTCCAGACTGGGGAGTTGCACACGTCTCAGAGTTGCCGCTGCTTTCTTCCCTTTCACGTGAGGCTCTGTTGGGGCCTTGCACATCCTGAGTGTCCTATCAAGGTTTACGCCCATTGCCTCCATTCCCGCAGGCGCTCCCGTGTCCCATTGCCCTTGTTGGGGTCCACGAGCCCTGTTCTCAAGACTGGTGTAGCGGGTGCGCATGAGATTTGTGCAGGGAATGCCAGCAAAGCTTCACATGAGTCCTCCTCACGGTCTCTGGCAAATGCTGCATGGTGGTGAGAAATGACCATGGAAACCTGTTGGCAGGATCCAAAACGGCGTTCTCCACCACCACGCCTTGCCTGGACAGCCTGTAGTTGAAGATCCTCTCTTCACAGTGAGGAGTCTGGAAGTGTAGGGCTTCATGCAGGTAGGTTTCTGAGGGAGAAGGCGGTCATCCCCATGATGAAGTAGGGCACATCTTGTGTGTCGTTGGGCAGGGGGGGGGGGTTTTTTATTTCTGGATCTGGGAAGCCCATGATCGAGGTTTGCATTCCAGCACCCTTGAGGTCACTTTGCGTTGTATACCTGGGCATACTGAAGATGAAGCCGTTGCCATGAAGCATCGATGTTACATGAACTTGTAGTCAGCATCCAACCATGAGCGAAGAAGGATGAATGCTGAAGAAGCCCTTGTAGTTTGTGATAAGAGGACCGTGAAGTTGGCTGGCGCTTTGCAGGCCAATGTGCTTGCCATCGATGGCCATCCAACGTGTGTGGGAAGTTCCACCTCTGATACCACTGCTTCTGCAACTTTTTTCTGTCCTTTTTCAGTGGAGGGGCACTGGGAGGAGCTCTCCAGGTTTTCTCCGATGATGGCTTGCACCACTTCTTGACCACCAATGATGTATGGTGTTGTGGTGGCACCCCTCCAAGCCATACTGCATGCTCTGTAGGTGGTCCCATGAGGCCAGGTGGCGGCAAGTGAGTGGCCACCTTGAGCCCAGGTCGCAGGCTGGGCCGGAAAGTTGTGTTTTGCCTTGGTCAACCTGGGTGTCAGCCCGCTGCAACCAACTTCATCGAAACATGGCTGGAGGCTTTTATCCTTCATAGAAGTTCTGAAATGCCCAGAGTGGTCTTCGTTCCTAGAGGTCCACCATAAGCTTGTTGTACAGTCCCGTCCTCTGCTCTTCTGGTGAAACCAATCTTCGTGACCCAGATGCTTCTTGGCGCAGCCATCTTTTTTCTTCCCTGTAGTAGAGTTCACAGAGCCTGTAGAATGGCTTTCACACTGTTGCAGAAGGATTGGTGGCTGCCAAAAGGAAACTGTTTGTTAAGCTGATCCACGGTGGACATGACTGGCAATGCTGTGGGAATGAGGAAGAGGCAGATGAAGGCTGCAGAGGTCCGCAGCGCGCAGGGCTTGCTGTTCTGGAAAGTCGAGATCCAGATGAGTTGCTCCCACCTTTTTATAGGCAGTATAGGTGTCGCCTTTGCATCATCTAGGTATCCCTAACCATCCTGAAATATCCCGAGATAGGTCCCCGCTCTGCAAACGTTTTTTCTTTTTACAATATGCTTGTTCCGTTCTGCATCCGCTAGGGCATCCGTATCTGCATCCGTTCTGCGTCCGTTCCGCTTCCTCCTGCGTCCGTTTACCGCTGGAACGATGGAGTTGCCGT